>ML290119.1:0-66804 GCA_005239495.1 Nicotiana undulata | reverse complement strand
ATATATATATATATATATATATATATATATATATATATATATATATCAACAAAGAAATGCATATATCACTTCCAAGACTGAAACAAAACTACTATTCGCTCTGCAAATAAACGGGGCAAGTTCTAGACATCAAATGCAATGCACAGAATGACACACAAACCTCACACACACATGTCACATAACTTACTCGTGATTTGAATCATTAAGACTCTCTAGTCGAAGATATTAAGCAAAGTTAAGATCATGCAATTTAAGGTTCTTATACACAAGTCAAAAGCTGAGCCTAAGAGTCACGACCAAACTACTCACTATTCTCAAGGCATAACAAAGTCAAGAGATATTGCTCCAATTCAATTCATAGCACAATGGCTCATACTCCTAAAAAACCTAATTACACCCCGTTAAAATAAAACCCATGGAAAAGAACCGCGATACAAAGAAAAACCAAGGGAAAATTATTACACTACCTAACAAAAGTAAATCGTTTTTTCTTTTTTCTTTTGACTTAAATCCCTCGAGAAATCCGTCGAATGAGATCCATCGTCGAGAGAAGTCTAATTTTTCTACTTTTTTCGTTTTTCTTTTGTAACATACTACTACTAATCATCTAGAGAAATCCTCCCACCCCACACTTAAAATTGTGAAATGTCATAAATGCACACCATAAATAACAAGTGGGTAAAAGAGACTCCCTAATAGGCCAAAGTCCGAAGAATTAGCAGCTCACGGGATACTCAGACTTCCCCTAGGTACTGTCCTTTGTGTGGGTACCTCTCACTTAGTTCCAACCATCTGCTCACTTTTGCATTCCTGTTAGCTTTGAGTCTATGCTACTCCTACAAAATACAAATAAAACACTACAACGAAACATAATAACAAAAAAAAAAAAAAAATTAGAATTGGGTTGCCTCCTAACAAGAACCTTATTTATAGTCGTGACACGACACCATCGCTTCACCACGTTTCCTTCCACCTTGAGGATATGAATTGCGTCCCCAATTTTGCATCAATTTTCTGTCACGTTCCTCAGGCAGTGGTGTAAAAATAAAGGAACCAAATAATAAGTATCACATATTTCACTTCTTGGCCTTTAAGTGCGGGATGTCGTTTTGTCTCCTTTGTAAGGCAAAGTTCATAATATAAGCACTTTGTTCCTCATCCATTGACTCCTCCATATGCTCAAATAGATTAATTCTCGTATCACTAACCAAGCACAATGTTGAAAAATGGTTAGAATGAGGTCTAATGCGCTCCAACTCTAGAATCACTTCACTTTTGACATCCTCACTTATGTGCACTTCGTCAACCTTGGCATCATTAATAATTTGGTCGAATAGTTGGGATTATTTTTTTTGCTCCATAAGTTGGCCAGTAACTACAATAATTGGTTGTAGGGCATCAGACGCCTCAACCTTTTTTATTCAATTGAGCCTGCAGGTCATGGATATCTAAGCCATATTTGTCTATCTCTTGCCTGAGCTCAGTTCTTCTTCTATCAATCGTTCTGTCATATTTGAAAGACCAACACAGAGAAACTTATGAGATTTTATCAGTTGAGCTTGTTCCTCTAGCCAATATTGGCTCACTATATCTGCTTCTTCAAAATTATCTTCTTGCGGGAACTCGCTCGCTTCAGCTACTTCTTCTGCCTCGGCCTTCATTCTCATGATTGCTGCACTAATCCATTGTATAGACTTTTCATTGTCATCTTGTTGCTCGGCTACTTGCCTCATCATATCCATAATCCTAGCAACACACTCCATATCATTCACTTCATTGGTCCTATCCAACTCATAAACATTATTAGAAACGTCATAATAATAGCTCTGAGAAGGACAATTAGAATTATTACAACCATCCCAATGTCCATCTCAACCACAACACACATTACACATATTCTACTCATAAGATTGAAATTCACAATTTTACCACAAGTGTGGTCCTCCATAATATGGACAAAGATCACCATAATAAGAATAACCAATATTTGACCAATTATCATTCCAAGATGCCATGTAAATAAAGAAAATAAAATATTAAACTAAGCTAAAATTTAAAAACTTGAATATACAAAAATTAAAAAAACTAATCTAGTAGAATAATTAATTTCTAAGTCCCCGACAACGTCGCCAAAACGTTGTTGCTCCTAAACGCACACACAAGTATACATGATCGACAAGTAATATAGGATTGTAAGTCCTGATATTGTATCCACATGGACTTGTGATTAACAATCAACTAAATTAAACCCAAATAATTAATTAATTCAAGCGAATTCTAAAGTACGAATATTTAACTAAAGATAATCTTGAGTAGTAAACTAAGAAACAAAGGAAACCAATTTGAGAACTTAGATACAAACTCAATGGGAGAAAAATATTCTAGAGCTATGAGTTAACTAACAACCCCGTTGAGTTTTTCACCTAAATCGTCTAATTAATTTATCTCGTTTATCGGTTGACATGGTTAATATTGCTCGTAGCCTTCTCCCGAAGTACTACTCGCATATTCAAGCTAATCTAACTCCTATATTCCCGTGGAATTAGAATTAACAAGAACAAATTAACAATTCCTGTATAGTAACCAAGCAAGGCGCTTAGGCATATTTCTATCCTAACCGCAAACCGCCCCCGCTCAGAGTTAAGATCTTTCTCTACTCAATCTTATATGCAATCTAGAATTCCCTCTCCCGAGTTCAATCCTAGATTCGTAGATAGTATTCAATTGGTGATAAAGCAATGAAATAATTAAGCGCAATATTGAATAAATAAACTAATATGATAAAATAATAAGAACAATTCAAGCTTCAAACTTCAACGTTCATGTAGCAACAAACACTCTAGAACTAATAAACTATGAAAATTAAGAGAAGAGAGGGAAAACTAGTTAGAAGCCTCCTCTAAGCGTGGTATGTGTTCCTCCCTCACAAAAGTCATGTTCTCCTCCCACAAAAGTCACGTTCTTCTCCTCTCCCACAAAATTCACGTTCTCCTTCTCTTCAAAGTGGCTTCTAAAGACTATTTATATGGGACAGGGTTAGCATGGGGTGAAATAATACAAGCCCGCTTTGAAACAACATTTCTAAGGTAGCTCGTCCACTCTCTCATGCGCACGCGAGAGTGAACGAGCAAAGTTCTTCGCTTTTTCTTTTTCTTCCTAGGTTTCTCGTGCACTTCCATGCCTTTTTGCTATACTTCCCTATTTTGTTTTTCAAGCTCACTCTCTCGTGTGCATGCGAGATTGAACGAGCAAAGTCCTTCTTTTGTCTTCTAGTCCTGAATCAACGTCTTTTGCTCTCATTTCGTCCAACTTGAATCCAAATGATTCCTACAGATAGAAATACCACAAATTAGCACAAATAATAATATTATACATTCAAAATCTACAAGACACGAGCACAATACGATGCAATATACATAACATATGCATACATTAAGCCGAATATCTTATTGTTACTTTAAATACGATGTTTGTTTTGGTTGTTACTTAAATTTTATTGTATTGTATTGTTAAATCCGTCGTTACGTAATGAAAAAATGTGCCACTTTATGTAAAAACGAATTTGGTATGGTTGCATCGTTATCTTGTCTTTTTCTCTCATCTCACCCTTCATTATTATTATATAATTTTATTTCATCTTTTACCTTACCTTTATATATAATGAATTTACCCCGTATCATAATTTTTCTTTATAATATTGCAAGTTTATTCTTCATATTGCTAGTGTGTATCATGACACAGCAGCAAACGATACAATCTATCCAAACATTGTATCCATCAAACGATACAATACAATACATTATGAAACGACGTGTAACAACCATCCAAACAAGTAGTAACCATACAAACATCTATGACTTATTTTAGACCACAAATTTCAAAAGGTATTTTTTTTTAAAACTTAGTGTCTAATCAAACACCGCTACATGAATCAAAAAGATTTAGATGGAGTATTTAATTGTAAAGACAAAGGTGGCTAGCAAGTATACATAGACAGAAGAACAAAAGAATAGCTTGTATGGAGATAGTGCTGTCTGAATGAGGTTTAGTCACGGTTCTCAATCAAGTACACAGTCATGATTTTTGAATAATGATACACCCCATGAGTTCATTGAATTTGTAATTTTCAATAGAACAATCTATACATGGACCATGGTTTCATTTATTTTAATAAGCACAAATCGAATATTGAGATGTTTATGAGATGCTTTCACAATATTATCGACTTTGAGTGGGACTTGAGGCCTTCCGTCTTAACCATATAAAATGATTTGGCAGAGCCAACTTCCGGTAAAGTCGTTTTTCTGTCTTAAATCGAATAATTGTTTTTGTAATATCAATGTAGTTTAAATTGATATTTCAGGTTATTAATTCCACTTAGAATACGCAGCTTGTACTGTTAGTGATTTGATTAATTACTATTTTGCACCTATGTCCTGAATCAAATTAATTGAGTTGGAGAATATAAAAGTATAAAAGAATTTCCGTAGAAGTTTATAAAAGTAATGCAGCAATTCAAGTACGTCGACAAGCAATGGCGATCACCTTTGCTTGCTTCCCTGATTTGGATCTATATTGTATTACCAGTTTCTTTTGACGGCTTGTATCCATTATTACCTGATTCTGGTAGCTAAATTCACATTGACGAGCTCAGCTGCCAATCATCTCTTACATTTTGATGTAGTTTAATACTTATGTAGGGTAAGGAACCATTAATTGGATAAAATCTTGATAATGATGTCGTTTATTGTGTTTAGAAGGAACAAATTTAGGGTGCAGCTGATATAGTTGATCTTTTATTTTGCAGCTTCTACTCGATGGGAAAAGAATTCTTCCAGCAACCGAATTGTGCCGTCCGGACCGAGCAAGCAAACAGCTACCTCTATTTCATTAAGTTCTACGCAGTCGACAAAAGAATACAACTTTTCCTCTTTGATATAGGGGATGTTCTGAAAACGCTGCAGACCATGCGAGTCAGCATACTGTAACAGTGGTTTCGTTTTTCTCCTTTCGGTTTGGTTTATTCGATTTGATAACTTCTGCCTTATTTGTTTGGCTCTAATATTAACTAATATCTAAAACTATAGACTATAACATTTTAAAATAAAGTACTCACAAATACGAAAATAAATATTATAATTTAGTGAAAAAAAGATGGAAATCAAAAATGCTAAACCTAAGCGGGAGAAAGGCTGAAAAATAAGTAGGCAACCAAAGAAAAGGGGGAAATTCAAGTATAGTGGGGAAAAAAGATGAAAAGGTTAAAAAAAATTATAAAAACAACGAAAAGTACAATTTAGAACTTTAAAATTTATGTTATAGTCGATAATATGAGTAACATATAACTTCATATATATTTCAATATGGAATTTATCCCCGACCCAAGCTCATGTCACATATTGTCCACTTTGGGCCTACAGTTATGGTTCTCCATCTAACTTTCTAACATCATAGACCTCCTTATAAGGTTCTAAGAGCTGAGTGTAGTCTTCTGGTCATAATTTATCTTATTCTCCCCCCGTGAGGCTAATAGGATGATCCAACTCTTAACTATTCGCATAGGGATGAAAAGACTTCTAATATACCTTCCTTACTTAACTGACTCGTAACATATGAGTGTTATGTCCGTTGTATTTACTCAAGCTAAGGTCCTAGTGCATACTCACGAGATGAAGTGGTCAACTCTTAAAGATAATTTCACGTTTATGATGGCCGATTCACGCGGAATTCGGAGTATGGCCCGAAGCCCGACCTCGGACGCTCCTACGATTCGACCGAGGGTGAGTCCGAAACCACCGTAGGGAACAACGTAGAGATCGAGACAAGCAGCCCTGCAACGAAGTACGATTCCGTACTTGGGCATTAACTAGCTGAATCAATCAAGATAATTAATACTTATGTACTATGTTGAGACTCTCCCTCTTATAAAAAGGGAGTCCTTGTCACTTTGTAAAAGGGCAATACATTGAATACAAGTCACAAAAACATTCTCTGCTTTAATATCAAACATCCCTTATTCCTCTTTGTTGACACATTTACTTGCATTTATTGCTCTTTTACTTGTTCTTCATTTATAGATTATCATTGATCATAAATAGCGCATATCAAGGTCTGCAAGCTTGTTATAGCTCCGTCGACCGTTCGACCTAGGCCCGAGCCTCGGTCTCCACCCTCGAAGTCGACATCGAGCCTTCGACTTAAGGCACTCCGGTTTGCTTTCCTTTAACTGTTAATCATTTTTCTCACTATTCCGTCTTAACACAGTTAGCAGTAATCACACAATAACCGGTATTAAGATAAATCACATATTTAAATAACCACATAACTAAATATAATTTTAGTTACCATTTTCACGGTAAATAGTTTAACTTAGCCAATCACCCATAATCTCATGCTTAACTACTAATGATTCACCTTAAGTTAACTCTAGTCCCGTAGAATTCTCAAAATTCTTATTTGCTAACCCGAGGTCTCGTTTGTAAGCTATATATATAACAACTTGTAATTTTCAATCGTACATTAATTAGTAAAAGAAAACAATAACTTACCTACATCCTCATCACGCGATGAACCCTATCTCTGTTGAAACTCTGTAGGAGGAAATGTTGCTCATGATGATAATATCATATCACTCCTTCTTACCCTACAATAACCATCTCGCATTATGTGGCTAAGAATCCTACACTTGTAATATACACTGGTACCAAGACGACACACTCCTGAGTGTACCTTCCAACACTGCCTATAGTAAGGTCTTGATGGCCCTGCCTGGCTCTGGTCTCTCTGTGAGTGGAGTCCTCACACTTGTGAATTGTGACTCGATCCCACTAGCAACCTCTTGTCATATGCTCGCCTCTTGGCTAGGCTGCCTAATCATCTGGAGATCTGTGGTATACTATCACTCTAGGATTCTCTATAGTTGTTGTCTAACCTCGCCCTCTTATTCTTCCCACTATCTTTATACTGGTCAAGTTGACCCTGCTACTCTTGCTCCTCTAAAATCTTGGCAAAGGACTGAATTCTGGAGATATCCATCTCGGGTTCAAGGATGCTACTGTATTTTCTCCCACTAAGTATAACTCAAACCCCTGGATAAATCTGTGCATTCTATCTTGCATCAAAGCCACTATAGTTGGGGAATATCTAGCTACCGAGTCAAATTTTAGGCTATATTCTCTTACACTCATATTCCTTTGTTTAAGGGCTAAAAACTTTTCAACTTTAAACTATCAGATCTCTATCGACAAGTAATGATCTTGGACGGCCTTAGCAAACTCATCCCATACAGCTACGGGTGAATTCTGACACCGTGATCGCTCCCAAGCGTCGTACCAGAACACATCTACATCCCTCAACCTATATGATGCTAACTATACTGCCTCGATCCTCATAACATGCACAACTCTAAAGGTCCTTTGAAGATCATCTATAAAATTATGTGGGTCCTCGTATTTATCTGATCTAATGAACTCTTAGGGTTAAGACTAAGGACTCTCGTACCCTTGAACTAGTAGATCTATCTGATGGTTCAACACCCAAAGATGCTCCCATCTGCTGTTGTGCCTGTGTTGCTACTATCTAGGTCAATAGTTGTGCTGCCTCCCACAATTTCTACTTCGCTGCACTTGATGGGGGTGTTGAGGGTACGAGAGCTCCTCGGGGCTCCTCCAGAACTAGGGGAGCTGAGGAAACCTAGGATGTTGATCCATACTGGGTCTCAGTATGAATCCCATTTACTGATGGTCTACTACTAGGCCCCTCATCTATAACCTGATGAACCTCAGTCATTTTTTAACCTATCGGCATTTCTGTGAACACATAATAAAACACAAGTTAGAATCACACTTGTATGACTCAGGCATCTTTGTACAATATATATCAATGCAAGTAAGGCTCAACTTCCTATGACTCAGCTCTATGGCAGATCTAGGAATGAAAAAAAGGAAATCAATACTAAATGTCCTGTTTATAAAGTGTGGTGCACAACACACTTATAAATAAGACTCTACTAAGCATGAATTTGTAGACTCCCTAGGACACAAACATGGCTTTAATATCACTTTTTTTACGACCCAATCTGGTGGCACATCTTATCTGCTTTGGGGCCTAGGCTTGCACGGATCTGTCTTTCGGGGAAACACCAACGCGAACTCCAAAAGCTACCATGTGAACTTGTGACATGCCATATAAAGTACTTCACTTTTTCCTTCCATTCTGATGTGGGATTTGCCTAAGGTGACATATGCATCGCTTTTTTAGAAGCTCGCTAGTTTGGAATGACTTGACCTCCATCATGGGCATCACATTCCCCCACCCCTTTAGGACTCAGCGTCCTCGCCGAGGTTTGACCCACTATCATAATGAGGGAGATTCGGTTCTGATATCGTATGTATATTTTTCATGACCCAAGCTCGTGGCATTATTTGCCCGCTTTGGACCTAGGACTGCATATATTTTTCTTTTGGGGCTATGCCACCTTGAGCCTCAAAAGTGCGCGTAGAATATGAGCTTGTGTCATGCCTTATAAAGTACTTCACTTTCCTCTCCCATTCTGATATGAGATTTTCCTAAGGTGATATGTGCACTACTTTCTCAGAATCACTCTAGTCGAGAAGCCTGATAGTCCTACTTGACTCACCCTTATCAGCCCACCCTCCATCATGGGCATCACATTCGACTCAGCGTCCTCGCTGAGGTTTTTCCCACCATCGTGGTAAGGGAGATTCAACTTTGATACCATATTTGTCATGAACCAAGCCATGGAACGTATTGTCTGCTTTAGTCCTAGGCCCATACAAATTTATCTTTTGGGATACGCTGCTGCGTGCCGTAAAAATGCGTGTACCATGTGTCGCGCCCCCTTTTTTCCTTGCGAAGATCGGGTTTATGACATTTGGTTGAGGAAACTCTTTCCTTTTGGGAAAGGGGTTTGCATTTTTTGAAGAGCCGCCACCTAACAATTTTGGGGTGCGTTAGGGCACCTAAGGGGTTCATCTACAACTACGTTGTTAACAAGAGATAGGGTAAGGGCTTGAGATTATCCTAAGGGGAAGGTGTTAGGAACCCCTCAGGATCCACACGTGTGGTTCCCGGCAAACAACTTTTGTGAATTTTTAAAACTTTAGCAAAACAAACAAGTAGGGCTCAAATAATAGGGGATTTAAGTCTAAGTATACATATATTCGAAAACAATTAATGAAAAGGTTATAAAGAGAAGGGTTACAATATAAAAGTAAAGGGGTATCCTAGGTTTATAAGATGGATCACATTAATGCAATACCAGGTATGACACTCCTCAAAGAGGGGCTACACGTGGTATTAGCGCACCGGTCATCATATCCATATTCTACCCTTTCCCCACCCCATGAAGGTAACTAAAGCGCGTGTTGGTCACGAAGTCTATTGCATGCAGTTACCCGTCCCTTTCCTATCAGTCCTGGAGGAAATTAGGACTTCTATCCTAAAAGGAGTTTTCTAGGTGGACCCTAAGGTTTTAAAGGTAAAAACACTAAGGCGACATATAAGAACTAATAGAACTGCAAATAAGGGAGAGCATGTGAAACAGATAAAGGCTCAAGTATTCCTCCACTTATATTGCATATAAACAGCATGTCTCATACACAAATTAAGGTCCAGGTTGAGTTCCTAAGCATGGTGTCTAAATGATAATAGAAGAATCAATTTTATTACATAACTCAAAGAGGAAGTCCTAATCAAGTTTGCCTACTGATTTTAACATGCTGACAGTTAACATAGTCACACAAAAAGATCTGGTTTTATTCCCTCGTAGTCAATTACCTAAGGCTTGCCTAGGTGTAAAATAACATGCAGCAGTCATACAGATTTGTTAAGGATTCCAGATTATCAATCCTAATAGTATGTGATTCTAAGTGTTTACAAAAGACTAATTGCCAGTTTATTAGAATAGGGGACTATTTCAGACATGTGTATTTAACTGAGTGTAGTAAGCGAGCATGATCCTATTGTATGATATCTAATGCAGCATGAAACTTAAACATGGATTTCTAAATGCGTACAAAATCACAGCATTATGCACAATTTCAGGAACAACATAGGTGATAGTTTTAATATGTTTACCTAAAAAATAGGATCTCTAAGTGCATAGGCAGGGTAAAACATGATTGCGGCTTTGTTAACATAATTATTCTAAGTCGTGCTTCTTAGATTACATTTTAGAATACGTGGACATTATCATGTGGTAGCAGTTTTTCTTTTGTTATTATTGATCCAATGAACATGATTTCTAAGTGAAGGCAATAAATGATGATATGCTGAAAGTAAAGCAAATGTATGAACCTAAGTGACATGGTATCTAAATGCATGGCATACTTGATATGTTATTCCTAAACATGGTTACTGTTGCGAACATAGAAAAGTAAACCTAGAAACATGATTTCTACCCATACTTATACTATAACATGCATATCCCCACCCATTTTTCACTATCCAACACTAGAATCATTTTTACATATAATTATTACAGGCCTTTGAATATGAATTATATAACAAAAAATAGGAAAGAAGACGTTAACTATAGGGGGGAGCCTTCCATAATAGGCAGAAGTTTCCAGATCCTCAATTCCATTGGTTCACAACCTTTCACATGATCCAGGTGTGTCAAAGTTCCCTAAGGATCTCAAGGGATCCCGGGCAGTGCTCACACCCAGATTCATTGCCAAACTTTGAGTAAGTGCAGTGTGGAAGAGCCAACCTTAATTTGTCAGATTTCAGAGGGAGCTCATAAGGGTCCCTAAGCAGTCACACATTACGGGGGCAGAACCTAAACTTCTAAGAGTATGTGAGAGTGATTGACATAGTTTTGAAAGAGTTGAGTTAAAAAAAACACTTTTGAAAATGGTTGTGGAGAGTAACATAAGAGTTTTCTTTAGTGAAAACCAATTTGAGAGAAAAGGATAATGACAATTAACAAACTCAAAATCAGAATAGCAGACATGGTTCATGAAACAAATTCAAGCAGGGAAGAGGATATTGGGACAAGTAAGTCACACAATAGAAATAGATTTGCACGCAGGTTAGCACCAAAGAAGTACTACAGTACTTAAATAATCACAACAGTAGTTTATCACAAAGAGTTTATGCCAGGAACTCAACACCATTAGATTGAGGGATGCTAACAGGTTCATACATTAAGTTCCGGGAAAGGGTTCAGGATCACATAGTAGCTAGGGGCCATAAATATCTGCTGATAATGTACTGGGATTAGGGGGTAAGGCAGAAGTGCAATGAAACAGATAAGAAAGCAGTAGACATGCTGAATTAAAGTAATTACATAGATAGACTAGTAAATAGGCATGCTAATTGCGGGGTAAACAATAAAATCATAGGTAGAGGCATAGTAGAAACAAAAGGAAATGTAATACGAATTGAAGAATGTTGTTTTGGAAACTTTAAACTTAAACTGAAAACATACCAGTTAGATGAGGAAATAAGTGCAGAGTAATGGAGCAGTAGGGTGCAGAGAAGTGAAGCAGCAATGTATAGAGCAATATATAATAGTGGAACAGTAGAACAAATAGAGCAGTAAAGTTACTCAGTCTTGGATTTCAACCGACTTAGTAGCAAGTAAACAACAAGAAGAGCAAGAGAGAATATGTGTGTATGTAAGAGAGAGTTTAGAACAGTAAAATGTTCCTATGTCTGTCTCTGTGTTAATGAGAGTAGAGGTACTTATAGCTTTAAGAACAGGCAGGAAAATAATGTAAATAGGTACTAACTCAGAATAGTTATGGAAATAATACAAATAAGAATCAATTAAAGACTTGGACTCCCTTTAATTAGGGAGTCCTAATTCAAACAGACACAATCAGTATCAAACAGGAAGAGAATCAATTATGAACTGATTTTTACTATAATAGGAGTAGTAAAAGCATGTGGCATGTAATAGAGACTAGGTACAAAATATTTCAAGTAAGGAAAGTACATGTTAAATAATTAATAGCATATTTGTGCACATAAATAAAGTAGAGTACAATTTTAGTTCTAAAAATTAGTTCCAAAAATCACGAACAAGATTGGAAATCTCAGGGAATCAATACTAACTAAGGAAGGTATTACACAAACAAGGAAACAATTCGAAAATCAGTACAAAATCACAAGGAAAATACAAAAAATCACAGATTCCAGGAAGATATCACAGGTCTAAGGAGGTTACACAAAATCAGTATAAATTATCATATGAACAAACAATAAGACAAATAGTTAGACTTATTAGACGTTAAATAACAAGTGTTGAACACAATTAGGGAAACCCTAAGCAAATAATTAAAGGAAAAGTAGAGAATCAGAAAATCTAATCAACAATTAGAGTAAGGAGCACAAGAGTACATAGAACGTTCATGGAAGCACATAATGTTCACGAGAAACACATACACATACAGATTAGCCGAACCTATTATTAGAGATAGTCTAAATTCAGGGCTTTTAGCATAATAACTCAGATAAAAAGAAAAAGCATAGGAGAATCGTTCAAACACAGTAGAAAACACTTAAAATCAGAAGGAGAATCGTTTTTGAAAGAGGTTAAGAAACCCTAGTTTTGGATAGTGAAGAAATCGTTTGAAAACAAGGAGATTTCTTGAAGAAAACATGTAAAACCCTCAAAATACACATAGATATGTTACAGATCTAGAAAGATCATAAGGTTCGAAGCTAGGGTTTCTAGAAGAACCCAGAAACATGAAGAAAACTCAGAGATATTACTGGTCTTTGGCCGGAAAGGGGTAGATCTTACTCGACCAACCATAGATGGCCGGAGAAAATAGCATGAGACCAGAGAGATGAGTTGAACCGCCACTGGTTCACTTGAGAGCCTCAAGCAGTGACACAAGTGCAAAGGATTGAGCCATAACGCTAGTAGGAGGTGAGACCTCCATTGTTTCCGGCGAGGAGGTGGCCGGAGAAGGGAGAACAAGGGCCCAGTAGAGGAAGAGCTTAGTGAGAAGGGAGATAACTCAGAGAGACCGTCGAGAAAAATGAGAGGGGGGAAATGAGACGGGGAGGGTAGTCTTTAGGTTTTAATTTGGCAAGGATCAATTCAGGTCGTTGATTTAAATTAATCAACGGCTCAGATCGAACGAGGGGTTGGGCCGGGTAGGATTTTAGGTCTGGGCTAGGTAATTGGGCTGATCAAACTTGGTAGGGGTCAGATTTATTTGGGGCTAGAATTTAAAAAAAATGGGCTAGTTGTTAAATACTCAATTAAAATTAATTAAAGATAACTGATAATTAATAAGACCAATTTTGCCAATTTTTACCGAGCGAAACAGTTTGAGGAGATTTAGGCCGCACTCTAGCTTTTGAGTTTCCTACATATCCCTGGTTTTATAAGAATCAGGGCATATGTAGTTCAGGAGCCATCAGCGAAGTATCCGATGGAGATTTTACAAGAACGAGCGTAACATACAGGGTTGGATGAGTAAATGGCTTACGGGGATGGTTAAGAGAACTGGAGCGGGACCGCTCCTGCCAGGACGACTGCTGATTGTCGGATTACCTACAAATACGATACAAGCATATATTGTGCGTAATTTAAACATGATGCAAATTTCCGTCGGACCATGAATGTTGTCTTCGGACGGTTAAGGATAACGTCCTTAGACCATGATGTCTCGGGCCATGAATTGTTCGATGTAGGATTTGCAGACCATGAAATGATGTTCTCGGGACATGAGGATTGTGCCTCCGAACAATGACACCTTTGAATAATGATATGCAAATGATTAAAAGAGATCCTCAAGCCATGACATGGTGTTCTCGGGCCATGAAGATGGTGCCTTCGAACGATGACGCCTTTGGGTAAGTTGGCGATATTTCAGCCCATGAAGATGCAATTGTATGATGTTGACAAGACAAAGCTTAGTATTGCGTATTGAAAGGGAAGAGCTTAGCCCGAAGAAAAAAGTGAAATAAAGAGTGCTTGAGATAGCATTTAGTTTAAAGAAAAACTAAATTGGAGGCAGAGCTTAGCCTCGGAAGGCAGAATAGTAGCCTTATGCAGATGCTGGGACAGAGCTTAGTCTTGGAAGGCAGAAAGGTAGCCTTATGCAATGCAGATGGAGACATCGCTTAGTCTCGGAAGGCAGAAAAGAAGCTTTATGCAATGCAGATGGAGACATCGTTTAGTCTCGGAAGGCAGGATGGCAGCCTTATGAAAGTCGGGAGGCAGAATGGTAGCCTTATTCAGAGATGCAAATGCAGATGGAGACAACGTTTAGTCTTAGAAGGCAGAAAAGTAGCCTTATGCAATGCAGATGGAGACAACGCTTAGTCTCAGATGGTAGAAAAGTAGCCTTATGCAAGTCAGGAGGTAGAATGGTAGCCTTATGCAGAGATGCGAATGCATATGGAGACAACGTTTAGTATCAGAAGGCAGAATGGCAGCCTTATGCAAGTCGGGAGGCATAATGGTAGCCTTATGCAGAGATGCGAATTCAGATGGAGATAGCGTTTAGTCTCGGAAGGCATAAAAGTAGCCTTATGCAAAGATGCAAATGTAGATGGAGACAATTCTTAGTCTCAGAAGGCCGAAAAGTAGCCTTATGCAGCATTAAAATAAATTACAATAGGAATTCTTAGCTGGTAATAGATTGCAGTATTGTGACCATTGTGAGCGTTGCGATTATGAAACATTATTTGTGCTGATAGTAAGTGTCGGCATGTGCGACGGTCTTGAGAGTCGTGTCTGTGAATAGTGTCTGTCCTTCGGGCGGATAGTGTGTTTCGGCGCTCTCGCAATCTTTGTGCCTGCATCCAAAGAACAATTGTGAGTTCTGTAAACGGGGATTAGTTCGTATTCCCGCTGGCTTTGCTTGACTCGTTCGGCTTGATCTGATGATACCATCTGTATCGTTGGGGTAGAGTTTTGCTAAAAAAAGTTGTTTCAAGAACAAACATGCATGATTTTGTAAAAGTATGACATAAACGTATAATTTAAAATAGGTTTTAGATGAACCGATGACCCTGACGTGGTCCAAGACATTGCAACCTCCCCCGTTACGGAATTTTGAGGATCCTCCTCAAAATTCTGCCCCAGTTTGATGGGTTGATGTTTCTGACTGTTGCTCGTGCAGCAATCGACTGAACTTGCTTCAGACTTTTGAGGGTCCTCCTCCAAATTCTGCCTCAGTTTCCAATTGCAGGNGGGGGGGGGGGAGAGGGAAATGAAATTTTTATTCAATTGTGACCGAACCCATAGGGCTTCCTACGTATCCCCTCTTAAACGGGAATCAGGTCAGGCGTAGTTCAATTTACATCATTGATAAAGCATAAGGATTACACATAGTAGCGTTTGACTGCATCTGAATTGATTGGTTTTGGCAATACTTCCCCGTCCATTTATACAAGTATAAGTGCCCTCCTGTCAGCACTCGGTGAACTATGTATGGACCTTTCCAGTTGGGAGAGAACTTCCCTTTGGCTTCATCTTGATGTGGAAATATCTTCTTTAACTCTAGCTGCCCTGGTGTGAACTGTCTCGGCTTGACTTTCTTGTTGAAGGCTCTGGTCATTCTGTTCTGATAGAGTTGACCGTGACATATTGCGTTCATTCTTTTTCCGTCTTTGAGGGCTAGTTGCTCATAACGGCTCTTTATCCATTCTACGACGCTGAGCTCAGCCTCTTGTATAATTCTTAGAGATGGAATCTCAACTTCGGCAAGAATAACAGCCTTTGTACCATAAACCAACATATAAGGAGTTTCCCCGGTCGATGTGCGGACTGTGCGATTTCCCAATAAGGTGAATGATAACTTCTCATGCCACTGTTTGTTCCTTTCTATCATCTTTCTTAGTATCTTCTTGATGTTTTTGTTGGCGACCTCTACAACTCCATTCATTTGAGGTCGATAGGCCATGGAATTCTTGTGTTTGATCTTGAAAGTTTCACACATGGCTTTCATCAAGTTACTATTGAGATTGGAACCATTGTCGGTGATGATTGACTCAGGAATTCCGAATCGGCATGCAATACGGTCGCGGACAAAGTCTGCCATGAATTTCTTAGTTACTGCTTTGTAGGGGGCTGCTTCAATTCATTTAGTGAAGTAATCAATGGCTACCAGGATGAACCTGTGTCCGTTAGAGCCGGAAAGATCGATTGGTCAAATAACGTCCATGCCCCAGGCGGCGAACGACCATGGTGAGCTTGTTGCATTAAGCTCGTTTGGAGGTACCTTTATCATGTCTGCATGAATCTGACAGCGATGGCATTTCCAGACATACTGGATGCAATTTATTTCCATAGTCATCCAAAAGTAACCAGCTCGGAGTATCTTCTTTGCTAAGACAAAACCGATCATATGTGGACCGCAGGTCCCATCATGAATTTCCTCTAGTAGTTTTGATGCTTCCTTTGTGTCGACACATCTTAATAATACCAAATCGGGAGTCCTCCTATACAAGATTCCTCCGCTGTGAAAGAAGTTGTTGGACAGTCTCCGTAGTGTGCATTTCTGAGTGGGATTCGCAAGCTCTGGGTAATCTCCTTTTGCCAAATACTCCTTAATGTCATGAAACCAAGGATTTCCTTCTGCTTCTTCTTCGACATGGGCACAATACGCTGGCTGATTATGGATCCTCACGGGAATAGGATCGATGAAATTCTTGTCCGGATGCTGGATCATTGAGGACAAAGTAGGCAATGCATCGGCGAACTCATTCTAGATTCTGGGGACATGCCGAAATTATATCTTCGTGAACCTCTTTCTCAGTTCCTGTACGTGGTGCAGATACGGCAGTATATTGGAATTTTTGGTTGCCCATTCTCCTTGTACCTGATGTATCAGTATGTCTGAATCACCAATCATTAACAGCTCTTGAACGTTCATGTCAATGCCCATGTTGAGCCCCATGATGCAGGCCTCATATTCAGCCATGTTGTTGGTGCAAGGGAACATGAGTTTGGTAGATACCGGATAATGCTGACTGGTTTCTGATATTAGGACCGCTCCAATGCCGACTCCTTTGAAGTTTGCTGCTCCATCGAAGAACATCCTCTAACCGTCATAGGATTCTGCAATGTCTTCTCCTATGAATGATACCTCTTCATCAGGTAAATACGTTTTCTGAGGTTTGTATTCTCCGTCTACGGGGTTCTCAGCTAGGTGGTATACCAGGGCTTGTCCCTTGACTGATTTCTGAGTCACATAGATAATGTCGACCTCACTCAATAGGATTTGCCACTTGGCCAGCTTGCTAGTGGGTATGGGCTTATGAAAGATGTACTTCAATGGATCCATTCTCGGTATGAGATATGTAGTATAGGCGCAAAAATAGTGCCTCAGCTTCTGAGCGACCCAAGTGAAAGCGCAGCATGTGCGTTCTAATAGAGAGTACCTAGTCTCGTATGGAGTGAACTTCTTGCTGAGATAATAAATAGCCTGCTCCTTTCTTCCCATTTAATCATGCTGCCCCAGAACACAGTCGGAAGCTACATCTAACACCACGAGGTAGAGTAGTAAAGGTCTACCTGGCTCAAGTGGTACTAAGACTGGTGGTGTTGACAAATACTCCTTAATTCTGTCGAAATCCTTTTGACAATCATCGGTCCACTTCGTTGCGGCGTCCTTCTTCAGCATCTTGAAGATCGGCTCACAGATAACTATAGACTGTGAATCGGCTAATGTAGTTAAGCCTCCCCAAGAAAATCTTCACATCTTTCTTGTTCTTTGGCGGCATTAGTTCTTGAATGGCTTTGACGTTTGACGGATCGAATTCTATTCCTGGTGGCTCACGATAAACCCAAGCAACTTCCCAGTAGGAACCCCGAATGAACAGTTCGCGGGGTTCAACTTCAGATTGTATTTTTGCAACCTTTTGAAGAACTTCCTCAAGTCTTCTATGTGATCAGTGGCTTTCTTGGATTTGATAATAACATCATCCACGTATACCTCGATATCTTTGTGAATCATATCGTGGAAGATAGTGGTCATAGCCCTCATGTAGGTGGCCCCTACATTCTTCAGGCCGAATGGCATCATCTTGTAATAGTATACTCCCCACGGCGTAATGAAAGCTATTTTCTCAGCATCTTCCTCATCCATCCAGATCTAATGATAACCGGCTAAGCAATCCATGAATGATTGTAGTTCATGCTTGGCACCATTGTTAATCAGGATGTGTATATTTGGTAAGGGGAAGTCGTCTTTTGGACTGGCCCAGTTGAGATCCCAGTAGTCGACACAGACTCTGACCTTCCCATCCTCCTTTGGTACTGGCACAATGTTGTCTAACCATGTCGGGTACTAAACTAGCCTGAGAACTTTGGGGTTGATCTGCTTGGTAACTTCTTCCTTGATTTTCAAACTCATGTCGGGTTTGAACTTTTTGAGCTTTTGCTTTACTGTTGGACATATTGTATTGGTTGGTAATTTGTGAGCCACAATAGATGTACTTAGAAAAGTCATGTCATCATATTACCAGGCGAATATGTCCTCATACTCTTTTAGAAACTCTGCGTATTCTTTCATTTCTGATGGCGACAAATGAACGCTGATGCGAGTCTCCTTGACGTTTTCTGAATCTCCAAGGTTGATAACTTTGGTCTCGTCTAGGTTGGACTTAGGTATTTTCTCTAAATTCTCAACTTCTTTGACAATCTCGTCAGGTATGTCATCTTCTTCTGAATCAACATCCGTTTGCTGCATTGTCCTGTTGCATGTCACAATCATCCGTTCATCAAGACAAGTAATAGTAATGTTGTATAGGTAAAGTAATGAGAGAAAAATGATAGCAATAAATATTGATTCATAAGAAAAATTGAAAATGCTTTTGATAAATTGAATAATTGTTTTGAACATTTGAAGATATTGTTGCAGGAATTAAAATGCGAAAAAGGAAATCATTTTGTGATTAAAGACAATGGATAGTGCTTGTTTTAGCCTTGCTACCTCGAGGCTCGTCGGGCTTTGGTTGTCCTGATAGTCCAATTCTTGAGGTATGTCCCTCTGCTCACAGGCTGTATGGAAGGTCCTTCCTCCCCCTCCTCCTCGAGGCTCGTCGGGCTTTGGTTGTCCTGATAGTCCAATTCTTGAGGTATGTCCCTCTGCTCACAGGCTGTATGGAAGGTCCTTCCTCCCCCTCCTCCTCGAGAATAATGCAGCAGTCCATATCACTGTCCTCCAGAAACAAGTTCCTCATTACTGCGAGCGCTTCTTCTCCGTATGATCCATAAATAATGTTGGCCTGTTGGAAGGTCTTCTCCAGATGTGGTATTGGCTGCTCCAAAGGGTAGTAAGTATCGCGCCAAGGTGGCGACCGGTCGTTATACTCTTGCCAAGTATAGTCGTACCCTAGACCAAAAGGGTGCCATGGCTTTTGATCTTGATAGGTTTGGAGATTCCTTGGAGGTTCTTGTCGAGCCCTTTGCCAGGCTCGTACCCACTCCAGATTAGTATACTCTCGATTTTGCTATCCTACTATTTGTCTTTGTCGATAGCATTGACCCGTTCAATGTGGTGGTAAGTTTCTCCACCTAGCTTCCTTCTTCTCTCGATTGCTGGAATAGTCTGGCGGCTATAAATAGGGTTGCTACCATCACCATGAATAATCACCTCTTGGTGATTCCATTCAAACTTCACTGCCTGATGCAACATTGATGCTACGGCCCCAACAGCATGGATCCAGGGTCGTCCTAATAACAAGTTGTAGGACGTTGGTACATCTATCACTTGGAAGTCCACCTCGAACCAAGTTGGCCCCATTTGCAGGCATAGGCTTATCTCACCAATGGTGAACCTTTGAGATCCGTCGAAAGCTTTCACATTAATTGCTCCATCCTTTATCTCATGCAGCCCTTTACCCAATTTCTTGAGCGTTATCAACAGACAGATGTTAAGAATGGATCCTCCATCGATCAGGACTCTAGTGATGAAATAATCTTCGCATTGCACAGTGTTGTGTAGCGCTTTGTTATGGCCCAACCCTTAAGGAGGAAGCTCGTCCTCATGGAAAGTGATCTTATGGCTATCCAACACTTGGCCTACTATATTGGCCATTTCTCCACTAGTGATGTTGTTTGGCATAAATGCTTCGTTCAACTCCTTCAACAAAGCGCTCCTGTGCGTCTCGAAATTCTGCAGCAAAGAGAGAATGGATATTTGTGCTGGCGTCTTGTTTAGTTGGTCGATGACCGAATACTCCTTGGCCTCTACTTTCCTCCAAAGTTTGTCCGGACCTGTCTCAATAAGGGGAGGCCGATTGGAAGCCTGCCTGCTGGATTAAGCCAGATGTTCAAAGGTATAGACTCTACCAGTTCTTGTCATACCCTTTGCTACGACAACTTCTTCAGTCTTGACCTTGCCTTTCCTTCTCGCCTTAGCTGTATAGTCCCAAGGTATAACATTTGTATAGAAGGGTGGCGTTTTTGACATCGCCACTGGGATTGGTGCGACTATCCTTACTTCAAATGGAATATGTGCCTGGGGTGGCAAGGTTGCAACCTCAAATGGTGTAGGTGCATTTTCTGGAGACGCGAACTCAACTTCAATTGGTACTGGTGTCTTTGCGGGTGGCACCGCTTCAAACTCGAGAGGTATGGACATATTTACCTCAGCATCCTCAGACGGTTGAATCTGGACTATGATCGGGTTGAGAGTGACTGCCGGTTTCTTTGGGTTATCGCCTTCTACGATCAACCCGATTGATCCCTCGGGATCCCAATCATCTTCTATTTCAATCATGTGGATACCTCCACCCTTATGGTATGGCAGAGGATTGTTACGGACGTTCGAAGCGGGATCTTTTGCCACAATGATCTTATCAATCAACGACTGTATCTTGTCTTTCAAAGATCAGCATTCATCGATGGTGTGCCCCTTCATGCCGGAATGGTATGCACATGATTTGTTTGGGTTAACCCACTGAGAAGGATTATCAGGGGTTACAACAGGGATGGGGGTGACATAACCAGCAGCTTTGAGCTTCTAATAAAGTTGGTCGATGGGTTCAACGATGGCGGTATACTGTTTTGGAGGTCTGCGATCAAAATTAGGATGAGGTCTAGGGAAGTTTTGGCGTGCAGAGGGTGATTGGTAATGGGATGGCTGGGAATTATAAGCGTGGTAACTAGGAGAGGGTTGGGAATATCTGGGTGAAGTAGGTTGATATGTCGGTGGTGGAGATGATTGATAAGTTGGTGGTGGAGCTTGGTATGAGGGTGAGGGTTCTTGGTAGTTCGGGGTTGGTTGGTATCTGAGTGGTGGTGTTGGGTATATTTGGTATTTGAGTGGGGACTTGGCTCTCTGTGCAACTATCACGCCTCCCACGTCCCTTTTTTGGACACACCACCGGAATGTAAAGCCTTATTCGTAGCTTGTAAGACTTCAAAATTTGTGACCATACCGTTCTTAATACCTTCTTCAATCCATTACCCTAACTTGATAATGTCGAAGAACTTGTGGTTCTCAATCATCATCAGCCATTCATAGTATTGCGAGTCCTGGGCCCAGACAAAGAACTTGTTCATCTACTCCTCTTCTAAGGCGGGTATGACCTTAGCAGCTTCGGACCTCTAGCGAGTAGCATACTCGCGGAATGTCTCAGTGGGCTTCTTCTTCAAATTCTGAATATAGAACACGCCAGGTGCATTCTCTGTATTAAATCTGAATCTGTCCATAAAGTCAGATTCCATGATCACCCAATTTGACCACTTCTTGGGATCTTGGCTGATGTACCAAGACAACGCATCTCCTTTCAAAATCCTCATGAACAGATTCATGCGGATCCTTTCATCCTTCCCTACTCCAACCAGCTTGTCACAATAAGTCCTCAGATGGACCCTTGGATCACCTGTACCATAAAAAATTTCGAACTTTGGAGGTTTGTACCCCTCATGTAGTTCGACATCAGGTTGTATGCAGAGGTCCTCATAATTCAACCCTTTGAATCCCTTGATTCCCTCGACGCCTTGAACCCGGCTGGTCAGCTTCCTAAGTTCCTCGGCCAAGTTCTTGATAAGCACATCCTTTTCATCAGACTCAGGTGTGTATGGGATATGTGGAGTGGAGTGTGGCATGGTCTCCACGTAGATAGGATTGTTGGGGTGGCCTGATGCATAGGTGTGGAGATGGCCGTTTGTGGAGTCTTGAGGTTCTGGGATAAGTACTGGATTGTTATTTGGGGTATGGTAGGTGTTGCATTGGTTCTTTGGTGGAATAGTGTGAGGGCGAGGTGCAGGATGATTCTACTGTTTTGGGACATTCTGAGGAGGTGTAGGGTTTTGAGTGTTGGGAAAGTTGACGTCTGGGACGTTGATCAAGTTCTTCTTGGAATTTCAATAACTTCTGTTCAAGTGGTGACATATTCTAATTAGGAACCCGACTACCCTGTCCATCAGTGACCTCAAATCGTTCAGCTGTGACCTCCTTCTTGAGGTTGTTTAAATCTTCCATTTTATTCTTGCCTTTGTTCTTGCCTTTGGGAGGACTAGGAGGAGGAGTGGGTGGAGGGCCCCTAGATCTTGTGAGATAAGTTGATGATGCTAGAGTGCACGAACTAACCTTTGGGGAGGGGAATAAATAAAGAAAGAAACAAAACAAAAAGGTAGCCAAGTTAGTGAGGATTATGAAAAGGTATTGCAGTATTTAAACACATAGTGCGGAAATGTAAAGTGCGTCCTAATTTGGGAACCTCTTTGGAGAACTTAAAATGCTAAATGCCTCATTTTATTGATAAGAAATAGACAAATCCCAAAATGACACTAAATAAACAGGAAATAAAGGTCACTAATGTCCATTGGCCTTATTACATTGATAAAGAAAAGAAAGACATTCCTATCTATTTGGTACCAGAAAGACCTTCCCCAGAGTCGACATTCTTGCTTTCATCGAACAACTTTCCTAGGTCGCGAAGTCCCAGCAACAAGTATGCTCTGGCCAGATGTCCGCCTTCGGTTCCCTCAGCCTTTTGACAGTCTTCGACCATCTTGATTAATTTTTCCTCCAGCTCGACTATACCTCGTTCCAAGTATCCTAACCTCTTGTTGGTGCTGATAGCCATGTCTTTCCATTCCTCGACCTACTTCCTGTTAGACTCATGTATTTCGCGGTGCTCATCCTTACATTCACGGATTCGTTTTTGCAGCTGGTTGAATTTGAATTGCGCCTTAGCCTTTTCATCTATAACCCTGTGGCCTTGAACGTACCCTGGCTTGTTCAGAACATCCCAATTATCTTCCAACAAACCAGAATAGAAAGGGGTGCAACCGGCATGATATCTGTTTGGCTTGATGGTGTCCTTCTCCAGCACAATCTTGCAGTGCCACATGTGCTGGGCTTGGCATTTGTGAGGACTATAATCATTTTTGAAGTCAGCTCGAAGATGGCTCATCTTGTCGACCCTGGGTGTGACTTGTTTCCTACCCGTTTGCCTCATAACTCGAAAAGGGACATAAGGGTATGTTCCTCTTAGACCAATCAGTATCAGGAACGGTGCATTTCTGGAATGGGCGATGAATTCCTCTGTCGGAAACCACTCGAACATCCATTGGACCTGTTCTTCGGTCAGACTATCAAAGAGCTCCACCCATCCTTTGGCATTCTCAGGCTGAGCGAACATGTCGGGGATGTAATTCATTCGCTTTGGATGGTGAAAGGCGATGTGGTCATGCCAGACCTTTCGATGAATTTCTTGTTGGTTTTCGCCCTTTTGGAGGTATTCCATGAGCCAAAGTTGATGTAGTAGATTTCAGCCTTCGAAGTGTCTCTCTCCTCGTTGACACTTTTGCAAGGCTCGATATATGTCTGCAATGATCATGGGCACAATGGTGAAGATTTGCCCACCAATCCCTTCCATTAGTGTTTTGGTTACCATGGCCAGTCTAGTATGGATTCTATCCTTCTTCATTGGAAACACGATCAAACCCAAGAACAAAACCATAAAGACGAAGACTCTACGATGGATGTCTCCCAAGGACGTGATGGCAAACTCGTCATGGTAGGTACGGTATGATTTGCTGTGACCGTACCTTTCATACAAATAGTCAAAAGGGATGTACGACTCCTTCAAGCATACCGGTTCTGCATTCTTCTTCAGACCCATGATTTTAAGGAACCTTTGCTTATGCGGTTCTCATGCATTAGTAATCCCGGGGTTTCCCACACTAGGCCAACCAGTCCCCCTACTTCCTCCAGCAAATGTGTCATTTCGATGTCCCCAAAGCGGAACACGGCCCTTTCACAGTCCCAGAACAGGGTAACAACTTCTATTATCATGTTGTTAGGCTGGATTTCTAGGGGAGATGGTAGATTGCCCAAGTATTTTCTGACGAGAGCTTTGTCACTAGAGTGACAGTCTTCCCACCAACTCAGCAGTCTTGGGTGGATATCGGAGACCATGTCGAATCTGGGGACTTCGTGTCTCATATTTCTGTAAGGCAAACAAGGTTAGGCCCTTACCCCTACCAGACTCGACTATTTAATATCAACAATTAGCATGAAGTATTTAGTTCTCCAAATAAATGCACAAAACATGATGGCGTCCGTTTGGGTTTAGGAAACCCAGTGGACTTTGCAAAAGGCTTTCTTAAAAGCTATCGTGCGGACAACACTTTAGCTCGGCTAGCTTTGACTATGATGCATGCATCAGTATAACAGAGTAAGGTTTCTATGGGGTTTTAGACTGGTACCCTTGAGCGGACAACTCAAGGGGGAAAGGCACAGAACCGTCAACTGCACCGCTGATCGACTAATTTTACCGCAATTAAGCCTTTCCGAATTTAAGGGGGTAATAATATAGGAAGAGCGCAACCACTCATCAAGCGTTGCTATAGTATTTGTTTGGCACGAGTTGAGTATGAATGTTGAGCATGATTATGCAATCATAAGTATTAAAAGCAGGTTGTCATGTATTTGCACGTTAAGAAAGCGGTAAATACAACATTTATAATTTAAAGCGGTTACAAAGGAAAACAAGCGAACATGTCAGTTTTGTGGAAAGAATAAATACTTGAAAGAGATAAACAATTACTTGCACATAAAAGGGGAGAAAAGGAAAGGGTGCAAAAAGCGTACTCAGACAAATTCACAAAGCGGTTTGTAATTGTAAAAGCCTATAATCCCCAGCAAAGTCGCCATGCTGTCGCGCCCCCTTTTTCCTCGCGGAGATCGGGTTTATGACATTTGGTTGAGGCAACTCTTTCCTTTTGGGAAAGAAGTTTACATTTTTTGAAGAGTCGCCACCTTACGATTTTGGGGTGCGTTAGGGCACCTAAGGGGTTCATCTACAACTATGTTGTTAACCAGAGATAGGGTAAGGGCTTGAGATTATCCTAAGGAGAAGGTGTTAGGCACCCCTCAGGATCCACACGTGTGGTTCTCGGCCAAACAACTTTTGTGAATTTGTACAATTTTAGCAAAACAAACAAGTAGGGCTCAAATAATAGGGGATTTAAGTCTAAGTCTACAAATATTCGAAAACAATTAATAAAAAGGTTATAAAGAAAAGGGTTACAATACAAAAGTAAATGGGTATCCTAGGTTTATAATATGGATCAGATCAATGCAATACCCGGTATGACACTCCTCAAATAGGGGTTACACGTGGTATTAGCGCACCGGTCATCATATCCATATTCTACCCTTTCCCCACCCCGTGAAGGTAACTAAAGCGCGTGTTGGTCACGAACTCTATTGCATGCTGTTACCCGTCCCTGTCCTATCAGTCTTGGAGGAAATTAGGACTTCTATCCTAAAAGGAGGTTTCTAGGTGGACCCTCAGATTTTAAAGGTAAAAACACTAAGGCGACATATAAGAACAAATAGGACTGCAAATAAGGGAGAGCATGTGAAACAGATAGAGGCTCAAGTATTCCTCCATATATTGCATATAAATAGCATGTCTCATACACAAATTAAGGTCCAGCTTGAGTTCCTTAGCATGGTGTCTAAATGATAATAGCAGAATCAATTTTATTACATAACTCAGAGAGGAAGTCCTAATCATGCTTGCCTACTGATTTTAACATGCTGATAGTTAACATAGTCACACAGAAAGATTTAGTTTTATTCCCTCGTAGTCAATTACCTAAGGCTTGCCTAGGTGTAAAATAACATGAAGCAGTCATACATATTTGTTAAGGATTCAAGATTATCAATCCTAATAGTATGTGATTCTAAGTGTTTACAAAAAACTAATTGCCAGTTTATTAGAACAGGGGAGTGTTTCAGACATGTGTATTTAACTGAGTGTAGTAAGCGAGCATGATCCTATTGTATGATGTCTAATGCAGCATGATAACTTAAACATGTGTTTCTAAATGCATACTGAATCACAACATTATGCACGATTTCAGGAACAACATAGATGATAGTTTTAATATGTTTACCTAAAAAACAGGATCTCTAAGTCCATAGGCAGGGTAAAACATGATTGCGGCTTTGTTAACATAATTATTCTAAGGCATGCTTCTTAGATTTCATTTTAGAATACATGGACAGGATCATGTGGTAGCAGTTTTTTGTTGTTGTTGTTGTTGTTGTTGTTGTTATTATTGATCCTATGAACAGGATTTCTAAGTGAAGGCAATGAATGATGATATGCTGAAAGTAAAGCAGATTTATGGACCTAAGTGACATGGTATCTAAATGCATGTCATACTTGATATGTTATTCCTAAACATGGTTACTATTGCGCACATAGAAAAGTAAACCTAGAAACATGATTTCTACCCATACTTATACTATAGCTTGCATATCCCCACCAGTTTTTCACTATCCAACCCCAGAATCATTTTTTCAAATAATTATTGCAGGCCTCTGAATATGAATTACATAATTAAAAATAGGAAAGAAGAATTTAACTATAGGGAGCCTTCCATAATAGGCCCAAGTTTCTAGATCCTCAATGCCATTGGTTCACAACCTTTCACATGATCGAGGTGTGTTAAAGTTCCCCAAGGATCTCAAGGGATCCCGGGCAGTGCTCACACCCAGATTCATTGTAAAACTTTGAGTAAGTGCAGTGTGGAAGAGCCAACCTTAATGTCTCAGATTTCAGAGAGAGCTCATAAGGGTCCCTAAGCAGTCACACATTACGGGGGCAGAACCTAAACTTCTAAGAGTATGTGAGAGTGCTTGACATAGTTTTGAAAGAGTTGAGTTGAAAAAAAAATAGTTTTGAAAATGGTTTGGGAGAGTAACATAAGAGTTTGCTTTAGTGAAAACCAGTTTGAGAGAAAAGGATCATGACAATTAACAAACTCCAAATCAGAACATCAAACATGGTTCATACAACAAACACAAGCACGGAAGAGTGTATTGGGGACAAGTAAGTCACACAATAGAAATAGATTTGCATGCAGGTTTGCACCAAAGAAGTACTACAGTACTTAAATAATTACAACAGTAGTCTATCACAAAGAGTTTATGCCAGGAACTCAACAACATTATATTGAGGGATGCTGAATAGGTTAATACATTAAGTTCAGGGAAAGGGTTAAGGATCACATAGTAGCTAGGGGCCATGAATATCTGCTAATAATGTACTGGGATTAGGGGGTAAGGCAGAAGTGCAATGAAACAGATAAGAAAACAGTAAAAATGTTGAATTAAAGTAATCACATAGATATACTAGTAAATAGGCATGCTAATTGCGGGGTAAACAATAAAACCATAGGTAGAGACATAGTAGAAACAAAAGGAAATGTAATACGAATTGAAGCATGTTGGTTTGGAAAACTTAAACTTAAACTGAGAACATCCTAGTTAGATGAGGAAATAAGTGCAGAGTTATGGAGCAGTAGTGTGCAGAGAAGTGAAGCAGCAATGTATAGAGCAATATAGAATAGTGGAACATTAGCAAATAGAGCAGTGGAGTTACTCAGTCTTGGTTTTCAACCGACTGAGTAGCAAGTAAACAACAAGAAGAGCAAGAGAGAATATGTGTGTATGTAAGAGAGAGTTCAGAACAGTAAAATGTTCCTATGTCTATCTCTATGTTAATGAGAGTAGATTTACTTATTAGTTTTCAGAACATGCAGGAAAATAAGGTAAATAGATACTAACTCAGCATAGCTATGGAAATAATACAAATCAGAATCAATTAAAGACTTGGACTCCCTTTAATTAGGGAATCCTAATTCAAACGGACACAGTAAGTGTCAAACAAGAAGAGAATCAATCATGAACTGATTTTTACTATAATAGGAGTAGTGAAAGCATGTGGTATGTAATAGAGACCAGATACAGAATATTTCAGGCAAGGAAAGTACATGTTAAATAATTAATAGCATATTTGTGCACATAAATAAAGTAGAGTACAACTTTAAATTTGAAAATTATTTCAAAGAATCACGAACAAAATTTGAAATCACAAGGAATCGATACTAACTAAGGAAGGTATCACACAAACTAGGAAACAATTCGAAAATCAGTACAGAATCACAAGGAAAATACACAAAATCACAGATTCCGGGAAGATATCACATGTCCAAGGAGGTTACACAAAATCAGTATAAATTATCATATGAACAAACAATAAGACAAATAGTCAGACTTATTAGACGTTAAATAACAAGTGTTAAACAAAATTAGGGAAACCCTAAGCAAATAATTAAAGGAACATTAGAGAATCGGAAAATCTAATCAACTATTAGAGTAAGGTGCACAAGAGTACATAGAACGTTCATGGAAGCACAAAATGTTCACGAGAAACACATACACATACAGATTAGCCGAGCCTATTATTAGAGATAGTCTAATTAGGGCTTTTAGCATAATAACTCAGATAACAAGAGAAATCATAGGAGAATCATTCAAACACAGTAGAAAACACTTAAAATCAGAAGGAGAATCGTTTTTGAAAGAGGTTAAGAAACCCTAGTTTTGGATAGTGAGGAAATCGTTTGAAAACAAGAAGATTTCTTGAAGAAAACATGTAAAACCATCAAAATACACATAGATCTGTCATAGATCTAGAAAGATCAGAAGGTTCGAAGCTAGGGTTTCTAGAAGAACCCAGAAAGAGGAAGAAAACTCAGAGATATTACCGGTCTTTGGCCGAAAAGGGGTAGATCTTACTCGACCAACCATAGATGGCCGGAGAAAATGGAATGAGACCGAAGAGATGAGTTGAACCACCTCTGGTTCACTCGAGAGCCTCAAACAGTGACACAAGTGCAAAGGATGGAGCCATAAGGCTGGTAGGAGGTGAGACCTCCATGGTTTCCGACGAGGAGGTGACCGGAGAAGGGAGAACAAGGGCCCAGTAGAAAAAGAGCCTAGAGAGAAGGGAGAGAACTCAGAGAGACCGTGGAGTAAAATGAGAGGGGGAAATGAGACGGGGGAGGGTAGTCTTTAGGTCTTAATTTGGTAAGGATCAATCCGGGCTGTTGATTTAAATTAATCAACGGCTCAGATCGAATGAGGGGTTGGTCCGGGTAGGATTTAGGTTTGGGCTAGGTAATTGGGCTGATCAAACTGGGTAGGGGTCAGATGTATTTGGGGCTAGAATTTAAATAAAAAATGGCTAGCTGTTAAATACTCAATTAAAATTAATTAAAGATAACTGATAATTATAAAAAATGAAATTGATGATTAATAAATTAAATTGTAATGATTAATAAGTATTAAAAATATAAATGATAATTATTAGATAACAATAGCATAAAATATGTGGTTAGGCTATAATTGCAAAATTATTGCAATTATAGCCAAAGAGTGCAAATTTGACCAATTGTGAAATACTATGATCTTAATAAGACCAAAAATAATATATTAAGTCAACAAATATCTTTGAAATCATTTGTAATGCCATTTAGAGATAAAAATACTAGGTAAAATTAGAAATAAATTAATAAAAATATGAGAAAGTAATGGAAAAATACCAATTGTTATGGAACTTGATTTTGAAGGTATATATGCAAGTTAAAAAATAATTTGAGGAAAAACTGGGTATTAACACCGTTTGAACTTGTGTCATGCCTTATAAATCTCTTCACTTTCCTCTCCCATTCAGATATGAAATTCGCCTAAAGTGACATGTCCATCCCTTCTTAAGAAGCTTGATATCCTAGAAGCTTGCCAGTCGTGCTTGACCCGCCCTCATCAGCTTGCACTCCATCATGGGCATCACATTCACCCCCATTGAAACTCAACATCCTCGCTGAGGTTCTCCCCACTACCTTCTCAAAGATGTGTGATTCACCTTAACTTTGTTGGCCGCTGAGGTTCCCACTAGTGTACTGAGGAATATTCGGCTATGATACCATATTTATCGCGACCTAAGCCCGTAGGACATATTGTACACTTTGCGCCTAGGCCTACATAGATTTTTATTTTGGGGATACGCCTCCTCGAGTCCCAAAAGTGCGCGTACCATGTGAACTTGTATCATGCTTTGTAAAACACTTTACTTTTCTCTCTCAATACAATGTGGGATTCTCCTAAGGTGACATGTGGACCTTTTTTTTCTGAAGCTTGTCAGCCTGAAAGTCTTCCAGTATTGCGCGACCCTCCCTCATCAGCCCGCCCTCTGTTATGTGCATCACAATATCAATATTTTGATATTTTATTTTTAAAATACCATGCCTATTACCAATTTATTTTAAAAGCATAAACTAAATATCATACCAAATACAAAAATGAATACCAAAATTTTCGGTCTTGGAATGATAATTTTATATTTACCAAATTATCATCTTTATCCCTTTTATTTGGTTGCCTACTCTAAAACTATCATCTTTGTTTTGCTTCCATTATTTTAATTTCAAATCCTTTCACAAAGACCCCAAAATTCATCAATTTCAGATTCGATAAAACTCCACCAGTCACCCAAACCATAGATCCACCATTGGTGCACCCCTATTTACACTCCAAATGGTTGGAGCTTAGTTGATCATGTTCGAATAATGAATCCATGTAACAACTATCACACCCCTTTGTTTCATGCAAAAGATATTTAAGTGTATGAATAGTTGTGGGTTAAAGAGTATTTCCATTTAAAATGACAAATTTGAGTAGGGATTATTTTATTTATAGAGTCGCCACCTGGAATTAATTTTTTAGTGTTCCAAGTCACCTTTTATTTGAATCCCTAGTCAAAGGACTGTTTGACTCTATTTTTATCGGTCCGCCAAAGCAAAGTTCGGGTAAGGAATTCTATTGACCGAGGAGAAGCTTTAAGGCATTCCTCGAGTCCCGTGGTTCTAGCACGGCTGCTTTATTGACTTAAATTTGGCTTGATTTAATTATGGATAAACTTTTCATTATTCGTTTTCATGTTTTTCCTATGTCCGTTTTTATTGTTGACGACTTTATTAATCTCAAACTAGGACGAGTATCACTGACCCTAGCTTACACTAAGTAAGACGAGTATCCCCGACCTTAGTTCGTGCTTTGCACCTAAAATTAGAGCCTACTCGAAGTTAATAAAATAAAACTTTTATTTACTTGAAAGAATTGGAATGAGACGTGACCTCACGAACTTGCCATTTTATTTATGTCTTTATTTCGAAGCGAGTCTTACCGACATTGGTTAAGACGAAATAATTAATTTTGTTAGAAAAAATAACGTTGAGTTAATCATGATCATTTATGACTAAGTAATTGAGTTATTTCTATAAATAAATAAATCATCTAATCTTATTGAATTTTAGTGGACTAAATCTAATTTGGGTAGATTTGTTGAGATTGAGATGGATTCAAGGGATTTGGTTCATGGATTTGGGAAGAGGGGAGTGAGAGGATGTCGTGGTGTGAATTTGGTGGTGATTGAAGGTGGGCCGCTACCGGTGGGAAATATGTGGTGGTGGAGCAGGGCGGCGCTAGGGCAGAGACGACAGGGGGAGATAGGAGAGGCTAGAGAGAGAAGAGACAAAAGAATGTTAAGGAAAAAATGAGGGAAATTTTTCAGAGATATAGCCTTTAAATACATGGCGTGGGGGATTTATAGGGGCCATCACATTAGATGAGATTGAATGGATGAGATCCAATCTCAGCATACTAATCAAAACGATGTCGTTTAAGGCGTCTCTTAAGCCCTCGTTGGTCAGGACAGATCTAAGCTAAACGGGCTACTGATTTGGCATTATTTTTGCTCAACCGATGAAACAAGATGAATTGGCCCAATCCTTCACAATTCTACTATTACACATAAGATAATTACTCTAAAACACTAAAATCAAAGACAATTATGGTAAAAATATAGGCATTTACAACTACCCCTCTTTGCTCGAGAACATGAAGAGTTTTCGTGCAAAGATAGTGAATGCCATGACTAACTTTTGCTCACCTATGACTCTAATGAAAGCATTTTTGGAAAAGGTGATCGAGCCTTGCTTCCAAGGTTGTCTACATATCCTTGGCTATAAAGAAATCATTTCAGTGTAGTTTTGGGAAAATTTGGTAGTTGGGACTACCGAACACTAGAGTTAAGATAGTTGTTGTTGTTGTTTTTAATGTTACTGTTACTTGCTGCTAATATCAAAAGAAGAAGAGAAATACATATGTCTGCAAGCTAAGAGTTACGAAATTCCTATCTATGTGTCTTCTGGAGTTGAATATTGATTCTTGACATGCTCTCTTGTGTTGACCATAGATTGGACCGTGATGCTCTTTGAAGAAAAGATTATGGCTCACTCTCGATTGCTTGATTTCTCCGATCAGAATTTAGGAAAATGAAACTTGAGAATTGGGTTGCTGACACATTATCAAAGCTAACTCCAACTATCTTGTGATCGAAAGACTTATTTCTTTTGATGAGTAACTGAAACTGCAAGCTTTAACCGTCACCCGTGCTCTACAGCGGGGCCTGCAAAGCCATCAAAGACGAACAGAAGAAATAAATGTTTCTGACCCAGTTGGGACTAGGAAAATTTTGTGAGTTAAACTAGCTATAAACTATCTAATTTATAAACTAAGAAAGCTATAAACTAAACAACAATGACAACAACAAACCCAGTTTGATCCCAACATGTGGGGTATGGGGAGGGTAGTTTGTACGCAGACCGTACCCCTACCTAATGCAGGTAGAGTGGCTGTTTCGAATAGACCCTCGGCTCAGGAAGGGAAAGAAAGCTATAAACTATCTAATTTATTGAAAGGAAGACAGAAACAATAGTATAAACTAGCTAAACGAGATAAAATTTGTAACGATGGATTCTGTACCCTATGCTACCAAGAGGATATGCAACCAGGGGGTGGTACCCTGGGTTTCAAAAAGGGAAAGCACTTGAGGAATGGTACCTTGTATTACTTGAAGGAAGTATCACTAGGAAGGAACGTAACAAGGGTTGGTACCCTGTAACCAGAGGTTGGTATCCCGTATTGCTAAAAAAGAATGTAACAAGGGGTTGTCGCCCTGTATCATGAGGAAGGAATGTAACCATGGGTTGGTACCCTATATTACTGGAAGGGAACGTAACCAGGGGTTGGTACCCTATATTACTGGAAGGGAACGTAACCAGGGGTTGGTACCCTGTATTAATAGAAAGGAACATAACCAGGGGTTGGCGCCCTGTATCGCTAAGAAGAAATGTAACCAAGGGTTAGTACCCTGTATTACTGGAAATAAATGTAAGCAGGGATTGGATCCCTATATTATTGGAAATGAATGTAACCAGGGATTGGCGCCCTGTATAGCTAGGAAGAAATGTAACCAGCGGTTAGTACCCTGTATTGCTAAAAGGGAATGTAACACTGGGTTGACGCCCTATATTACAGGAAGGAAACATAAGTAGGGGTTGGTACCCTGTATTACTGGAAAGAAATGTAACCAGAGGTTAGTGCCCTGTATCGCTAGGAAGAAATGTAACCTGGGGTTAGTACCCTGTGTTACTAAAAGGGAATGTAACAAAGGGTTGGTGCCCAGTATTACTGCAAAGGAATGTAACCAGGGGTTGGTATCATGTATTACTTGAAAGGAATGTAACGAGGGGTTGGCGCCCTGTATCGCTAGGAAGAAATATAACCAGGGGTTAGTACCCTGTATTACTAAAAGGGAATGTAACTAGGGGTTGACGCCCTATATTACTGGACGGGAACATAACCGGGGGTTGGTACCCTGTATTACTGGAAGAGAATGTAACCAGGGGTTGGTACCCCTATATTACTAGGGAATATATGCAACCAAGGGTTGGTACCTTATAATACTGAAAGGAATGTAACCAAGGATTGGTACCTTGTATCACTGAAAGAAGTGTAACCAAGAGTTGGCACCCTGTATAACTAAAAGGAAATGTAACCAGGTGTTGGCACGATGTATTACTAGGAAGGAATGAAACTAGGGGTGGTACCCTGTACTACTGAAAGGAAATATAACTCGGGGTTGGCACCCTGTATTATGGATAAAGTGCTGAATCCCTGTAAGCGAAAAGGTTCTACCCGAGTGAAGCTAAGAAAACAGCCTGAGCGATGAGTACTTCTACCCGAAAATATGAGCTGGATCTCCTTAGGAAAAAAGGTTTTACCTGGGTCAAGCTCGTAAAACATCCGGAGCGAAGAGTACTGCTACACGAAAATATGAGATGCATCCCACTAGGGGAAAAGGTTCTTCCTGAGTTAAGCTACGTAAAGCAACTTGGGCAAAGAGTACTTCTACCCAGAAGTATGAACTGGACCCCCTAGGTGAAAAGGTTCTACCTGGGCTAAGTTACGTAAAATATCCTGAACGAAGAGTACTTTTACCCAGAACTATGAGTTGGAACCCCTAGGAGAAATTGTTATACCTGAGCTGAGCTATGTAAAACATCCTGAGCGAAGAGTACTTCTACCCGAAACTATGAGCTGGATCCCCTTAGGCGAAAATGTTCTACATGAGTTAATCTACGTAAATGAGAGGTATGAACAGTAGGGATGCATGCTGAAAATAAGAAAATGGAGATTTTAAGGAAGTTACCTTTGGTGATATTCTTCCTTTGAGAATCCCCATTATGCACTACTTTGTTCCTGCTCCAAACAATGAAAAATTGTGAGTTTTCAAAGTGGTGGTCGGTTTGTGGCCTTGATGCCCTAAGGAGGTTGAGTTCATGGTCACTCCGTTGTCGAAGAACTAATTCTATCATATTAGTACCGAGATGCTCGGATAATTTGTATCTCTTTCTAAAGACCTTGGCTTTCTGACGTTTCCCTGACTGTTTCATACCTAGATGTCCATAGTATCTCTAATCCTTGTCCCTAAAGTAAGGAAATAAAACTTAGTTGTCTTGCACCTGATATCAATTATGTCTGTAGTGCTTGTCAACATTTCCCATGAAGCAAGTCTTTCTTAGGCGACCTTTTCAGTTTCTTTGAGATACTTTGTTAGGCTTAGAAAAAGAGATCACAGACGGATTCATTCCTTGGTCAATGCCGTATATGCCCCAAATTATGCTCGGTATTACGGGAAAATTGTAGCCACATTTGCAGCCATTTTTTTGCTTTTCTTTTGATGCAAGATTAGACCAAAAGGGACTCACAGAAACATTATGGGAAAAGCAGAAGAGCAATTGAAAGTAAAAAAAAGAATTGTGTCTACACAAAAGGTGTCCCTTTTAGGGAGAGGAATAGGGAGACTTATTTGGAGGTGTGTGCCGACTTCAATGAATCACGCCATGCATTTTTGACTTGACGCCTGATCCGTTTGAGGTGTCTAATTCTAAAAATCTGTCACAAATTTTCATCTTGAAATTTTCTTGTTTGTGCTCATGTCAGAGTATTGAAGACCCTCATTCGGCTAGAAGCGCCCTTTATGGGTTTCCGCTAACTGACCTCTCTCATTTCTCTACTAATTGTCGCCTTATGGTGCCCATCCGAGTTTTCACCAATAAGACTCTCTCATTTCTCTGCTCACTCTCGCCTAACAGTACCCATACAGGTTTTCACCGATAAGACTCTCTCATTTTTTTTTCTTTTTTTTTCTTTTTTTCACTATGATACTGCACGCGGAAGGTTGCCAAACGCCCTTGGCATGGGGACTTCAAACATTCTCAAATATCGATCAGAAGTTCCTAATAGGGGAAAGGCGAAAAGAACCTTGAATTGAATTACAACTTTTGAAACTGCTTTTATAGAAAAACCGTAAAATAAAACAAATTTTTGCCCTAGTTTTGAAGTATATGGAATATGGATTTTTTGTTGTGATGGGACCAAACCCATAGAAAGGCTGCCTATGTATTATTTCAGAATCAGCTAGGATGTAGTTGACTAACTCACATGATTTGTTGTTTAATTTTTTTCTTTACAAGTACATAAGTTCCAAAAAAGGGAAAACAAAGAAGACTAATACGTATCAAAATAGTTAACAAAAGGTTGACACCTATTTGGGATAGCGAGCAATGATAGCATTCGTCATCACGATCTGAGAAATTCATGCGTGAAAGTTTCGCAGAGGGTATATATCAAACATCATATCTTTTGGCTGCATATGCGTTAGTAGTCATGTCTGGTACCCGTCCTTCTTCATCTACCAAGTGCAAGGCCCCTTTTGGTAACACTTTCTTGATGATGCAGGGTCCTTGCCAGTTTGGGAAAACTTTCCTTTAGCTTCTAGTTGGTGTTGAAGAACGCGTTTCAGAACGAGTTGGCCTACTTCGAAGTGCCTTGGACGCACTTTCTTGTTGTAAGCGTGTGCCATTATTTGCTAGTATAACTAGCCAAAACACACTGCTGCTAGCTGTTTTTCATCAATCAACATTATTTGTTCTAATCAATTCTTGACCCACTTAGTGTTTTCAATCTCCGATTCCACAATGATCCGGAGAGAAGACAATTCTACTTCAACCGGTATTACTCCTTTCGTCCTATATACCAATATATAAGGAGTTGCAAAAGGAAACTTTTATGCCATTTCCTGGAACCTTGGATCATCTTCCTGAGAATCTTCTTGATGTTCTTGTTTGCCGCTTCAAGGGCTCCATTGGCTTTTGGCCGGTAAGGGGTAGAATGACGATGCACATTTTTGAATTGCTCGCAAATTTCATCAAGGTTTTCCTGTGCTGAGGAATTTTTACCCTCTTGGAGTCGTGGCTTGACAAAGGTGTAGGAAATGTGAGGGATGGGCTGCTGCAAGACCTTACCATTCTTTTTGCGGTGCTTAGATTTACTTTCATCTGCTTGTGTTGGCCTGAAACCTAAGACAAAAGTACCCTTTTTTCCTAAAGGGAGAGATAGGTTCGAAAATCCCTTGTAATGATTCCCCCATGCCTTTTCCTGGCTCATAACCGTGTATCAGCATAAGTGCAGCAACCATCACAGATGCGACGGAAAGACGAGGATGCAAAATGGGCTTTCCCTCCTTAACATGGTCCACAACAACCATTTCAAAAGCCTGATAGATAATGGACTCACACACTTCCTTGGACTTAATACACGAAATTAACGGATATTTATGAATGGATGATTCGTCTTCTCCGTGAATAATAATATCTTGCCTATCATGTTCAAAGAAAGTTATAAAAAGTTTTCATGTCCACTACTTGGAAGAAAATTTCAAAATCAACTGGCCGAATCGTCATGGTAAGTCCGATCTCCCCAATGGAGTCTCTCGGTCATCCATCAAAAGCGGAATCTGTCTGTATTAATCTTCATGCTTTGCAAGGTAAAGAGAGGGAATACATCTATGCTTGAGTCTCCATCAACAATGACTCGCTTTACGTAGTGCCCCTCACATTTAACAGTGAGGTGTAAAGGCCTGTTGTGCATGTCTCCCTCCTCAGGAAGTTCATCATCAGTAAAGGAGATTTTGTTCACCTCAAAAAATCTGTTGGCTATCTTCTCTAACTGATTCACTGTGGTTTTCTCTGAGAAATGTGCATTGTTCAGGATCTTGATTAGTACACGGGCATGCTCTTTTGAATGTATGATCATAGATAGTAGAGATATTTGGGCAGGAGTCTTTCTCAGCTGGTCAATGATTGAGTAATTCTTGAACTTTCATCTTTTTCAAAAAGTCCTCTGCCTCTTCTTCAGTGACTAATTTCATTATTGGCAATTGGCCTTAACTGATTTTCTTGCCCTTCCTCAACTGTTCTTGAGAGTAACACCTCCCCGATCAAGTCAAACTCCAGTTTCCCCCACTTCTTCTATGATTTCCTTGCTTTTGTAGGTTACTAAAGACTTGTTGTAGTTCCAAGGAATTATTTTAGTGTTTGTCACACGGGTTTGTATGGCAGGCTTGGTTATGATCGGTTGTTATACCCTTCATACTGCCCTGAATCTGCCTTGTGATGGGGTGACCTCCAAGGACATACAACTTTGGGCTTGGAACATTGGAGAGAACTTCCAACCTCTAGATTTTAGGAACAAATAAAGTTGCCTTCTCTAAGCTCTGGGCACCTTTTACAATCAATGACATATCTCGGCTTGGACATACTTCTATTCCTACTCCTTCTTGAATCGTTCCCACTGTCATTTCTGCCCGACCAACCAGTTTGTATTCTTGATCTCGTCCAATCATTCCCACAAAATGAACATCTTTGTGTACTAGCATCGAGATTTTTGTAACATTAGGAGGGTCTTTGTCGTTTGTTACCACCATCAGCTTTTCCGCGATGAGTCTTTCTATTGATCTTTTCAGATTCCAACAGTCATAAGTGCTATGCCCCGGGGAACCTGAATGATATGCACATCTAGCATTCTCTTGAAATCCATGCGAATCAGGATGCATATGGTGTGGAGCAATGGGTCTAATCATGCCCAATTGCTTCAACTTCTAGAACAAACTAGAGTATGATTCAGCCAATGGAGTGAACTTTTCCATCGGCCTCTGCTCTCGACCATAATCCCCTTGGACGAGCGTTGTACGGTGCCCGAAAATTTTGTTGCTGAGGTTGGGGGATCGTTGGAGTTGGTGCCCGTACCTGCTGATTGGGAGGCCAAGCATAGGATTCAGCATTGAACACTGTATACTGTGGTGGACCCACTGAGTATTGAGGAACTGGAGGGGGGTAATAATGTTGAGGGTAGCTAGATTGCCCCTGTTGAACTTTCAGATAAGGGTGCGATGCCTCCATTTGAACTTCCCTGGATCCCGAAGTCTTCATGGACCCTTCATCTCTCTTATTTCTACTTGCCAAACTTCCCCACCAATTTTGCATTGCTTGGGTGGTGGCTTTTAAAGCATCTTGACTTACAATTCTTCCAGTCTTGAGGACATTTTTGACCATCTCCCCTATTTTGATTTCCCATCGCAGACACCATGTTATGAAAGTAATTAGGCTAGTGAGCCTCCCAAAAAATAGTGATCAACTTGTGGTTATCCATGGGTGGCTTGAATCTAGCCGCTTGCTCCCTCCACTTGATTGCATACTCCCTTAAGCTTTCAGCTAGCGCTTTCTTCATATTGGACAGAGAGTTGCGATATGGTGCAATATCTATGTTTTACTAGAATTTTTTTGCGAAGGTCTGGGCCATGTTGTCCCAGACATGCCAGTGAGAGATATCTTGGTCAATGAACCATTCAGTGGCGACTCCCAAAATACTTTCCCCAACAGGTTGCAATACCTTTTCAAGGGGGAGATAGGGTTGTCGTGTCCATCATTCTTCTCAAATTTTGGGTTCTTGAACCCTGGTAGCAAATGGATCTGAGAAAACATGCATAGATCACTAAAAGATACACTATTTTCACCACCTAGTCCCTGCATGTTTTTTAAGTTCTGTTCAAGACTTTTCATATTCCTGGCCATCTCAGCTGGCTCACCCATCTTGGCAGGCTATTGATTTTCCATTGGTGACTCGTACTGAGGAGTCTAATTTTATGGAGACGAGACCCTGAAAGGCATATTTGAAGAGTAGTATTGGACATCATAAGTAGTAGATGGTGCTCGAAAGGCAGATTCATAATCTCATTTCATCTCTTCCGCAACCAGCCTGACTCTGTTTCGAATCTCAGCCTCACACTCTGCGGTGCTTTTCATGACTGTCTGTCGTCTATCAGCGAGAGAATCTTAATTATAGAACGACTCAAGATAATAATGATTCAGCTCATCCCGTTCTCGATCTGCCACCATGGTGCAACGCTCGAGTATCTTAGTGCCATTCCAAACACGTTAGGCATAATCTTCACGAATGGGATCCTCTAATGTTTCTTCCCAGATAAAGTTTTCCATTACCTCTACGGGAAGGGGGGGGGGGCACTATTTGTTTGTGACCCAAACAATAGAACTCTCATGGGATCATATGGCTGATAACCCTGAAGACCCATCAAAATCATAAACTGATGGCAAGATGAAATGTAGATGACATATTCTGCGGTGAACAAAGGATAACTCCATGTAATCTGATCATCTGTTAAGATGTGAAGGTACTCCCTCCAATCTAGGAAATTTTCTGGAAAACTGCGAATCTGTAGCTCACTCTTTAATCTAGCATTATTCTGGCGAACATGACTGTCACAACCCAAACCGATGGGCCGCGACGGGCACCCAATACCTTACTCAACCGAGTACCAATGTAACTTGTCTTTTCGTATCATCCTATCATACGTAAATGAGACGAAAAGGCTATCGTGAGATAACTAGAATAAAACATGATGGGATACTCGACATAGTATGACCCAACACGTGATCCAAACTTATAAACTTGATATACGGGCCTATAAGACGAAAATGATCACTCGTACACTGAACATAGGCCCACAGGGCCATACAATCTTTCACTAACATGACATATGTATACAAGCCTCTAAGAGTAGATAAATACCATAAAGGTCAGGGCAGGGCCCCGCTATACTAATCAATCCGTGTCCAAGTCATATTGACCAAATAAGTAACTATGGAGCAAACGGGAACCCGGTACCTTACTCAATCGAGTACCAATGTAACTTGTCTTTTCGTATCATACTATCATAGGTAAATGAAACGGAAAGGCTATCGTAAGATAACAAGAATAAAACATGAGGGAATACTCCACATAGTATGACCGAACATGTGATGAAGACTTATAAACCTGATATACGGGCCTATAAGACCAACATGATCACTCGTACACTAAACATAGGCCGACAGGGCCATACAATATTTCACGTACATGACATATGTATACAAGCCTCTAAGAGTAGATAAATAGCATAAAGGTCAGGGCAGGGCCCCGCTATACTAATCAATACGTGTCCAAGTCATATTGACTAAATAAGCAACTATGGAGCAAATGGAGTGCACCAACATATTCTGCTGAGCTGATAGCCTACATAGAGGACTCTCAACCTGTCTATCGGGACCTGCGGGCATGAAACGCAGTGTCCCCAGGAAAAATGAACGTTAGTAAAAATAATATACCAAGTATGTGAGGAATGAAAATCAGTAAATGCAAAACATGAAAGAAACATAAAGTAAAAGACTCAACATGTAAATCTGAATAACTCTGTGAATCATTTCATATTTATAACGTCATGCATATGCGTATAAATGTCATACCATGCATAGGTATATGCATACATAACATCATCAAGCCTCTGACGGAATCCCATCATATCATCTCGGCCACTGTGGGCAAATCATCAACGTATACCAGTTGATCATGTGACGGTGCTTATATAACGTCGTAACCTTTTCCCATATCCCATATAAATATAATATATGCATATATAACGCCATCTGGTCATGTTCAATGTATATTTATATATGAATTAAATGCATAAGAAGTACGTTAATAAGATTGTTTGGAATCTCATAAGATCACTACACCTTTGATTAATACCATGAAATGTAATTTATCAGTTACGTATTTTCGAAGACCCATGAACCAGATGATAGAATAACAGGACACATGGGGAATCAAGAACATAGGCAACTCTAGAATTTCTATGAATAGAGTCATTTATGAAAGTTGTGCATTTGCTTGTTTCGTTTGTATCGTATGGATAATGCAAAAAGGAAAGACGGGATAACCTTAACATACCTGAGCCGATTGTCTTGACAATCCGTCTAACACAGGTTAATTGCGACAAAATACGTAATGTCGGATCAAAGTAGGGAAAAGATGATATTCTTGATAAACTGTATCGTGCTCCCCTAGAATCAAAAATCTCACGCTGCTATCGTATTAAGAAGTTTCAAATGAATTATTTTAGAGGCTCCATCCGTTACTTGTTGAAGCTCTTTTCCATCCCTCTTAATGAATCAGGGTGTTTCTTATTATAGGTGTGGCGCCCACTTTGTAAGATGACTTGGCCAACCATTTCTTCTAAATATGCCACCTAACCTCATAATTCAAAGAGTCATTGTTTGGTCGATTAAGAATGGCACTTGTTTCCACGTTGGTAAGATGTCTCCATTAAGCTTATCCACCAAATTTCAATTACCTTGTTAATCTCTCACTAAAAATCAATAATTAACCAATTACAAGCATAATTAGAAATTATCTCAAATTACATAAAATACTAATCACTTTTAACACACTTCATACATCATACTATCATGTTCATGTGGTACCTTGTATATCAATAGTCCATAAATACAGGATATTATAGCTTGGACCATATTTTATCCCAAATTAGAAATCTTCGAAGAAACTTATTTTCTTCGATTAACGTACGATGAAACTTTAACGTACGAAAATGCGGGATGTAACATCTCATTTCCGAGCTTTCATCAATTTACTTATGGCGTACTTTCACGTATGAAAACATGGGGTGTAACATGATAAAAAAATGTCAGGAATCCAAACTAGAGTAAGGATTTGAGAAGTAAATGCGGAAGCAATAAAAATAAGTAATTGAATGACTAGAATTAAAGTGCAGAAAATAAATCATATGGGAATTTTTTTGGAAAGAAGTCCAAGAACTTCCAAGAACACAAGTTCTATAGCCTTGACAAGATACAAGCAACAATGTTTTGATTTGTTGAAGAAATCAAACGCCTTTACCTTAGAACAATTAAAAAATAAAAGATTCCGATCTTAACCACTTTACGAGTAACTCGAGGCAACAATTAATAACTAGTAGTAATCTCCTTCTACGAAAACCACAAAGGAATCAATGATATCACAATAAAAAAGTTATCTTACTACTTTGAACTATGAACTAGTAAAGGTTGAAAGATAAATCTTGAAGCATAAGTAGCAAAGGTTCAAAAGAACTCTCAAAGTATAATATTTATATTATCCAATAATCAAGTACCACAATAAATGAAAATAACTCCTATTTATAGGAGTAAAAAGTCCTTAAAACAAGGAAGGGTGGCTGCCAAGACAAACCCTAACTTGGAGGCTAAGCTAAGTACTAGAAAACCTAATAAGAACTAATACAAAATAAGAGGGTTGGCGGTCAAATCCCTTTGGGGCATATTTGAGCCTTAAAACTACTAGTTTGGGCCCTTGTTTTGGACTCCGATTGGGATCCTTTTGAAACACCCCCCTTTGGACCTCTTTTAAACTCATTTTAAGCTCTTCTAGGTGCCCTTTTGGTGGACTTCAAGGGCCGATGTTGGGACCCAATCTTCCTCCTCTTGGACTTCAATTTGGGCCACCAATTAGTGTAAAAACATGGACAATTCATCGCCTTTGGGCGTGAGATCTTCCTCTACAATTAAAAGTATCTTTATTTTCCATTAAAGTCCAGTAACCTTAGGCTGCAATTCTTTAGCTTGATATCTTGTAAATGGCCTTCCTGAAACTTCCAAAAATTTATCCTTTCCTTTATACTATCATTCCCCTCTTCTTGAAAATAATTCATCCTCGAATTTGATCCTACATCAAACAAAGACAAGTTATTAACATTGAATGTATCACTTACTTGAACTCACCGGGAAGGTCCAACTTGTAAGCATTTTATCTAATCCTTTCAAGGACTTGAAATGGGCCATCTCCTCTAGGATGCAACTTTGACTTCCTTTTGGAAGGAAATCTCTCCTTTCTAAAGTGAACCCAAACTAAATCTCCAGGTTGAAAAACAACTTATTTTCGGCCCTTATTCTTTCTCAAGGCAGTTTGCTCATTTTTCTTCTCAATTGCAAGCGTTGTTTGCGCATGAATTTTTTTCATCATTTCAGCCTTTGTCCTACCATCAAGATTAACAATATCATTAGTAGTTAATGATAATAAATCAAGGGGAGTAAAGGGATTAAAACCATAAACAACCTCAAAAGGAGACATACCTGTAGAAGAATGCATTGTTCTATTGTAAGCAAATTCAATCATAGGTAAGTGATCTTGCCAACAAGTTAATTTACCTTTCAAAACAACCCTCAACATGTTTCCTAAGGTTCTATTAACAACTTCAGTTTTTCCATTAGTTTGGGGGTGACAAGAAGTAGAAAACAACAATTTAGTGCATAACTTCCCCCAAAATACATGCCAAAAGTGGCTCAAAAACTTAGCATCTCTATCACTAACAATGGTTCTAGGTTTACCATGCAATTTAACAAATGCTTTACAAATAAATCAGCAACATGTGAAGCATCATTAGTCTTTAAACAAGGAATAAAATGAGCCATGTTGGATAACCTATCTACCACAACAAATATACTACCCTTAACATACCTTGTTATAGGCAAGCCTAACACAAAATCCATAGAAATATCTATCCAAGGTGAAGTAGGAACATGTAATGGCGTGAGAAGACAATGAGGTAACACTTTAGATTTAGCTTGTTTACATTAAAAACATTGTGCACACACTCTTTCAACATCTTTTCTCATGCTAGGCCAAAAGAAATTTTCAGCAAGTATGTCTAATGTCTTTGGGACTCAAAAGTGACCTATAAGCCCTCCACAATGTGCTTCCCTTACAAATACTTAACGTAAAGAGCAATTAGGGATAAACAACTTATTTTCCTTAAAAAGAAACCCATCTTGAAGATCATACCTATGATAAGGACCCAACTTACAATCTGCAAAAATCTTGCTAAAATAAATATCATTAGCATAAAGTCCCTTGATTTGATCAAAACCCATCAACTTAGAAGTCATAGTAGAAACTAAGACATACCTTCTTGAAAGTGCATCAACAAAAACATTCTCTTTCCCCTGTTTGTAAGAAATTACATAATAAAAAGTTTCAATAAATTCAACCCACTTAGCATGCCTCCTATTAATCTCACCTTGACTCTTCAATTACTTCAACGATTCATGGTCAGTTTTAATGACAAACTCTCTTGGCCACAAGTAATGTTTCCATGTGGCTAAAGCCCTTACAAAAGCATATAACTCTTTGTCATAAGTGGAATAGTTCAATGTGGCTCCACTCAACTTTTCACTAAAGTAGGCAATATGCTTAGAATCTTACATCAAAACATCACCTATTCCTTTACCATAAGCATCACATTCAATTTAAAAAGATTTAGAGAATCAAGAAATTATAACAAAGGAGAAGAACATAAATTTTTCTTCAACAAGTTAAAAGAATCATCTTGTTCTTTTCCCCATGTAAAAATCTTATCCTTTTTAATAACTTCAATTAAAGGATAAGCAATGGTGCTAGAGTCTCTCACAAACATCCTATAAAAACTAGAAAGTCAATGAAAACTCCTAAATTAAGTTACACTCATAAGTTTAGGCCATTCCTTTATTGATTTGATTTTCTCTTCATCAACCTCAACTCCTTTAGAGCTAACTACAAAACCAATGAAAATCACAAGATCCACACAAAAAGTACACTTTTTAAGATTAACAAATAAAAGTTGCTTTCTAAGAACTTCAAAAACATGTTTTTAGGTGTTCCACATGCTCCTCTATAGTGTTAGAAAATATCAAGATATCATCAAAGTACGCCACAACAAATCTCCCATGAAAATCCTTGAAGATGTGATTTATTAATTTCATGAAAGTGCGAGGTGCATTAGTCAAGCCAAAAGGCATAACTAACAACTCATAAAGCCCATATTTGTTCTTAATAGGAGTTTTCCATTCATCCCCAATATTCAATCGAATCTAATGGTAACCACTTTTTAGATAAATTTTAGAAAATATTTTGGATCTACGTAATTGATCCAACATGTCATCAAGACGAGGAATAAGATGGCGATACTTTACTGTTATCTTGTTGATTGATCTACAATCCACGCACATCCTCCATGTTCCATCCTTTTTGGGTACCAATAGGATGGGTACATAGAAAGGGCTCATGCTCTCTCTCACAAATCTTTTCTCAAGCAACTCCGCAACTTTCCTTTGAAGCTCTTTCTTCTCTTCTGGATTATTCCTATAAGCATGCCTATTTGGGATTTGTGACCTAGGCACAAAATCAATTTGATGATCAATTCCACGTAAAGGTGTGAATCCATTGGGAATATCTTCGGGAAAGATATCTGCAAAATCATGCAAAAGAGAAGAATTACTACTTGGCAAAGAAGAAGTTAGTAACTTCGAATTAATCAAAGCTTTTTGTAAGTAGTATTATGGGCAACCCCACTTTTCTTGCGTTTAAACACTCTTTGGGTTTTATATAGAAATTCTCATTTTTCCTTTCCTTAGCCTCTTTCCCCTCACCAAGACTTTCTATTTTTTCACTCAAACCCCTTTTTATCTATTCTCTCAAATTGCTGCCCTCTCTCTCTTTCTCCCAGCCATCTCTCTTTTTTTTATAACTCTTGGCCTCCTTTCTTTTCTTTTCCCTCAAGCTTATTTTTTATCCCTTCCCTTGGTTTCCCATTATTTCCCTAAATCTCTTTTGATCATCAAACACTTGAGGAGATAAAGGTGGAAGAGTAAATTTTCTGCCATTAAGGTCAAGAGAGTAGTATTGGACATCCTAAGTATTAGATGGTGCTCCAAAGGCAGATTCATAATCTCATTTCATCTCTTCCACAGCCAGTCCAACTATGTTTCGAATCTCAGCCTCACACTCTACGGTGCTTTTCACGATTGTCTGTCGTCTATCTGTGAGAGCATCTTAATTATAGAAGCACTTAAGATAATAATGATTTAGCTCACCCCGTTCTCGATCTGCCACCATGGTGCAACGCTCGAGTATCTTAGTGCCATTCCAAACACGTTGGGCATAAGCTTCACCAATGGGATCCTCTGATGTTTCTTCCCAGATAAAGTTTTCCATTGCCTCTATGGGGGGCACTATTTGTTTGTGACCCAAATAATGTAGAACTCTCATGGGATCATATGGTTGATAACCCTGAAGACCCATCAAGATCAGAAACTGATGGCAAGATGAATTGTAGATGACATATTCTACGGTGAACCAAGGATAACTCCATGTAAATCTGATCATCTGTTAAGAAGTGAAGGTACTCTCTCCAATCTAGGACACTTTCTGGAAAACTGTGAATCTCTAGCTCACTCTTCAATCTAGCATTATTCTGGCGAACATTATTGTCACAAACCAAACCGATGGGCCGCGATAGGCACCCGGTACCTTACTCAATCGAGTACCAATGTAACTTGTCTTTTCGTATCATACTACCATAGGTAAATGAGACGGAAAGGCTATCGTGAGATAACTAGAATAAAACATGATGGAATACTCGACATAGTATGACCCAACATGTGATGCAAACTTATAAACTTCGCATACGGGCCTATAAGACCAAAATTACCACTTGTACACTGAACATAGGCCGACAGGTCCATACAATCTTTCACGTACATGACATATGTATACAAACCTCTAAGAGTAGATAAATTTCATAAAGGTCAGGGCAGGGCCCTTATATACTAATCAATACATGTCCAAGTCATATTGACCAAATAAGCAATAATGGAGCAAACGGGCACCCGGTACCTTGCTCAACCGAGTACCAATGTAACTTGTCTTTTCGCATCATACTATCATAGGTAAATGATACGGAAAGGCTATCGTGAGATAACTAGAATAAAACATGAGGGAATACTCGACATAGTATGACCCAACATGTGATGCAAACTTATAAACTTGTTATACGGGCCTATAAGACCAAAATGATCACTCGTACATAGAACATAGGCGGGCAAGGCCATAAAATCTTTCACGTACATGACATATGTATATAAGACTCTAAGAGTAGATAAATACCATAAAGTTCAGGGCAAGGCCCCCCTATACTAATCAATACGTGCCTAAGTCATACTGACCAAATAAGCAACTATGGAGCAAATGGAGTGCACCAACATCTTCCGCTGAGCTGGTAGCTTACTTAGAGGACTCTCAACCTATCTATCGGGACCTGTGGGAATGAAACACAGTGTCCCCAGGAAAAATGGACGTTAGTAAAAATAATATACCATGTATGTAAGGAATGAAAATCAACAAATGCAAGACATGAAAGAAACATAAAGTAAAAGACTCAACATGTAAATCTGAATAACTTTGTGAATCATTTCATATTTCTAACGTCATGCATATGCATATAAATGTCATACCATTCATAGGTATGCATACATAACATCATCAAGCCTCTGAGAGCATCCCATCATATGATCTCGGCCACCGTGGGGAAATCATCAACGTATACCAGCTGATCAGGTGGTGATGCGTATATAATGCCGTAACCTTTTCCCATATCCCATATACATATAATATACGCGTATATAACGCCATCTGGTCATGGTCAATGTATATGTATAAATGAATTAAATGCATAATAAGCACGTTAATAAGATTGCTCGGAATGTCATAAGATCACTATGCCTTTGATTAATACAATGAAATAGAATTTATCAGTTACGTATTTTTGAAGACCCATGAACCAGATGATAGAATAATAGGACACATGGAGAATCAAGAACATAGGCAACTCTAGCATCTCTATGAATAGAGTCATTTATGAAAGATGTGCATTTGCTTGTTTCGTTTGTATCGTATGGATCATGCAAAAAGGATTGAAGGTGTAACGACCCGACGGGTCGCTTTGAGCTCTAGTGCGTCGTTCAGCAGTTTGAGATAATGAGAAGCTTCTTTTCAGGTATTACAACTCGTACGCATGGTTGAAATTGAAATTCAGGAAGTTCGGGTGGATTTGGAAAGAGAATTCTCATCTCAGAAACCTTAAGTTGGAAGAATCGGCTAAGAGTGGAATTTGGAGTAAACGACCTTGGAATTAGGATTTGAAGGTTCCAGCAGGTTCGTATGATGATTTTGGACTTGAGCGTATTTTCGGTATCGGTTTTTGGATAACCCGAGAGCATTTCAGTGTATATTGTGGTAGTTAGTATTTTTGAAGGAATTTCCTAAGTTTGGCTTGAAGCGCATTTCAGTGATATTGATGCCCGTTAGGGATTCCGAGAATGGGAATAGCTTCGTATGGTGATTCTAGAGTTGGGAGCGTGATCAAAAGTGAATTCGAATGTTCGGAGGTCATTTTGAAGTCATTTGGCTAAAGATAGAAATTTTGAGGTTTTTGAAGAATCCGACCGGTAGTGAAATTTTGATAGCGGAGTCGGAATGCGATTCCGGAAGTTTGAGCAGGTCTGTTATGTCGAATATGACTTTCTTGCAAAGTTTTGTGTCATTCCGAGTAGTATAGTTCGATTCGACGCATTGTTAGCGAATTCAAGAACTTAAAGTTCTTAAGTTTGACTCTAGGGGTTTTGAGGTGTGATTCTGCGTTTTAGCGTGGTTTTGGGTGTTCTGAAGGCTCTAGCACGTCTGTGGGATGATTTAGGACTTGTTGGAACGTTCAGTTTGAAGTTCCGAGGGCTCGGGTGAGTTCCAGGTACGTCCCGAGATGTCTTTAGGCTAAAATATAGTTGTTGCAGGTCAAAGGGGTCAAATCCCTGAACCCACCATCGCGGTCCGTAGTCCTTTTTGTGCTGGCCGCGGTGGGGGGGCTTCGCGGCCGTGGTCGTCTTTTCGCGGTCCGCGGTGGAGGAGCCGGACTACTGGTCCGACTTCGGAGGCTTATATCTTTTTATCTACAAGGAATTTCGAGATGATTCAAAAACGAAAGTTGTAGCCCTTCGTGTCTAGTTACACGGAAGGTTAATAAATTATAATTTGGACATCTGTAGAGAAAGTTATGGCCAAAATACTAAAGCATGTCACTGCAGTCATTTTTCTTGATTTTCTGCAGTTTTTCTTGATTTTTGCTAGAGCGGCCGTGGTTCTTTTTTTGCGGACCGCGGTGGGGGGCCTGAGAGGAGTATAAATAAGTGGGATTTTCAGTTATTTTTCATTTTTCAAGACCCCAAAAAATACAAGAGGCGATTTTCCAAACACTCTTTCTTCTCCAAAACTTTTGTAAGTGATTTCTAACTCATTTTCTTCACTCCTTAACTTATTTTTACAAGATTTCAATCTAAAATCTAGGGTTTTCATGGTGGAATTGGTGATTTTGGGTAAAACCTAAGAATATTGAAATTTGGGGATTTAGACCTCAAATTGAGGTCGGATTCCAAAACCATTTATATATCCGGGCTCGAGGGCGAATGGGTAATCGGTGTTGGTCCAAATTTCGGGTTTGGACCGAGCGGGTCCGGATTCGATTTTTGACATTTGGGGAAAGACTTTAGAAAGCTCACTTCGATGGATTAGAATTTATTCATTTAGCATTTATTGATATAATTAAGTAATTTGTTGCTAGTTTCGAGTCCTTGGAAGACGAGTTTGGAGTTTCGGGCACATTCTTGGCCTGGAAAGTAGGTTCGACACGAGGTAAGTCTCCTTTCTAACTTTGTGAGGGGGAATTGTCCCCATAGGTGAAATAAATAAATTTATGATTTTATGATTTTATGAAACTTTGGTTTTCCCGGAGATCACAGGAATTGGTAATTTAAAGGAATTGTTTATTGAAAGTAATTTAAGAAAATGTTGTATGTGCATGTGACCGCTTCACAATTTACATTCCGAGAGCGGAGTGTTATTTCCCCCACTCTCATGAGAGCGGGCCGTACGCCATGGCGGATTGAAAGATGCACTTATGGTTCGGGCCGTTCAACCATCGGCAGTGCATAGATATGATTATTTTATGGCGAAGATGCACTTATGGTTCGGGTCGTTCGACCCTCGGCATTGCATATATATGATTATTTTATGGCAAAGATGCACTTATTGTTCGGGTCGTTCAACCCTCGACAGTGCATAGATATGATTATTTTATGGCAAAGATGCACTTATGGTTCAGGCCATTCGACCCTCGGTAGTGCACAATTTACTTTTATTGTTGGTTCGGGCCGAACGACCCTCGGCATTTCCTACGCATATATATACATGATATACCACTTGTGACATGAATTGTTAAATTTTCTTAAGGACGTAAATTGTTAAATGATTTCATGGATAATGGCTTGACACATATTTGGGGGAAAATGAAGTAGAGATTCTGTGTTTACTTCTAGTGCTCATTGAATTGCAGTTACTTTTAAAGTTCACTGATTTTATTACCCCCGTGTGCCTTTTGCTGCTGTCATATATTGTTAAATTACATTGTTGGACCCTAGTGTGTGTCAAGTCGACCTCTCGTCACTACCTCTTTGAGGTTAGGCGGGATACTTACTGAGTACACATTGTTTTCATACTCATGCTACACTTGCTGTGCATTTTATTGCACAGGCACTTTCATAGCGATGAGGCTGGTTTGGAGACTTATGCGAGCTGCATCATCCGGAGGCGATCCGAAGCCGGCAGAGTCTTCCTCTATGTATTGTATTTATTTTATTCTAAAGTCCTTGTCCAACTTGTATTTCGGACAAGCTTGTAGAGTTTTATAAAGTCTTAGAAATTGCTCATGTACTTGTGACACCAGGGTTATGGGATGTATTTGGGTTGTATTTTTATTATATTGGAAAAAAAAAATGACTGTTGCTTTTACTTAATGGATTTTTATCTAGTTATTATGTATTAAAGTGATAGGTAACGATTTCGAGAATGTTAAAACAAGAATTTATTTCAACTAATTAATGATTGTCTTGCCTGACAGTGGTGTCCGGCGCCATCACGACCTTATGGATTTTGGGTCGTGACAACATGGTATCAGAGCACTAGGTTCCTTTAGGTCTCACGAGTCATGAGCAAGTCTAGTAGAGTCTTGCGGATCGGTACGAAAATGTTTGTACTTATCATCGAGAGGCTACAAGGCTGTTAGGAGTACTTCCCTTCTTGATTCCTCATCGTGCGATTTGATTCCTTTAAGGCTTATTCCTATGTTTCTTCCTACTCAATCTTACGCGTCACGAAGCGCTTGCTACGAATCGAGGATTTGAGGAATTTTAATGATACTATGGATGTGGTGCGGGATGTTTCTCCCTGCGAAGTTGATTGGGGCTTTTGACGTGGCTTTGCGGAAGAGTAATATGTTGTTTCAGCTAGTAGCAGTGATTCTGAGTACTTTGAGATTATGCTCAGGTTACGATGATGCTTACGATTGGTTATCACGCGATGTCGATATGATGGTAAAATGTTTGCCCATATGTTGGGGTGATGAATGGTTTCAAGGGAGGTCTTCTCAGGGCGTGATTTCGAGATTTTAGTATTTTAGTTCCGGCGGAGGAAAGGCATTTTGACTATGAATGGTCCGGTTTGAATTGATAAAGTAGTAATACTTGGTGTATTCAATTGAGGTGGAATATTCATCTGTGTTGTAATATCGTCGTCATTGATCAAATGGAATTTGTTAAGTTCGTCGGTGCCATGGCTTCTTCGGTGGAATGGGGTCAGAGTACTGTGAAGAAGCATTGAAGAAACGGCTGTCAGAGGTCGTGGTGTGGTGTGGTTCAATATGGAATAAGCATTTCTAAGGAAGGTGGCTCGAGGGAGATGATCATCAGAGAGTTTTGAAGTTGTGGGGATTTGCTGATTTAAGCGCTACAAGGGATGATATGGAATTGAAGTAGCAATTGAGCAGCATACGATGAAGGAAGATATGTGAAAAATGTTAGGTGGTTGTTCCATTTCTAAAAGGCCAGGCGTAAGAGAAGGAAGTCAGGTAGTGCTTAAAGGAATGAGTTTAACCAAAGTGGGAGAGGGACAAGTGAATTTGAAGATGTTGTAGCGCATTTAGTAGATGTCCATGAGTAGAGGACGGACGGGCAAAGGTGGTGAATGAGAGTATGCTTAGGATGGGGTATTGATGTTTCAGAGAGTATGCATTTATGCGTTGTTGGAAGGTGTCAGTTAGTGATTTCCACAGGTGAGTTATCTCATGTGAGTAGGTTAGCGGTTGTGTGGTTGGAAAGTTTTGCGAGGAATTCTAGTGGCTATTCGGTAGGAGGCAGAATGTGTGAATGGTGCTAGAGAATTTGAGTATTTAGGGGATGCTAACAGGAGAATTTGGGAGAATTGGACGGATTGGTTGAGCAAGATTATGTTAAAAAAGGAGAAAGGATCTCAGCAGGGTCTAGAGTGGTGCAAGGAGTAGCTTCGGGCTAAGTGGGGGAGTCCCACCACCTGCAGTTGGGTTGTAGATTGTGTTCTCATGGTGTGGCGGATTGTCGGCGTAATGGAAAGTTATTGCAGCTAAGGGAAAGGAGTAAAATGGTGATTGTGCGTGGGATTTGATGAATGTGTGCAAACGTTGGCCCTATTAGACCAGGATTAGGTCTTGGGAGATTCAAAATTTATGCTTAAGGCACGGGCAAGCTGTAGGGTAGTGATTCAGTCATGTGCTTCTTTGAAAAGGGTGTTTATGTTCTAGAAGAGACTTGGAGTTGGTTGTATTCGGGGCCAATCAGAGTGGGTGACTCTCAATGGCGGTCCTAGTGAATTAAAAGGTTAAGAATTCGGTGTTTAAGGGTTTCAGGCAGTAGTATGATTGAGAGTTGAGTTTTTGCAGTATCATTTCCGAGAAAAGGGAAGATGGTTGGAGTGTTCTACGACAAGTTTCAGCATGCAAGATAAAATTGGGAGAGTGGGAGAAGTAAACTCCGGGGTGGAGAAAGAATTTTCGGAGGGGTATGAGACGGGTTGTGAGACTTAGACATCATGGTCTCGTGAATCAAGGCCACTCGGGATGAGTGAGGTTGAGTTTGTTATGAGTTGAATGGGGTTATTGGTACTTCTGAGGTAATTAAAGATGATTAAAAGATGATAAATGGGTTAGCCATGGTTGAAATGGCACATGTACAGCAGTGATCAGTTCCTTCGATGTGATTTAGTATGCGTATGGTTTGTGCAGATGTGTGTGGGGCATGTCAGCCGTCGTAATAGATTTCATTTGGAAGCATTCAAGTGCTATGGCCTGTCAGGTGTAGGGGAATCCCCGAAGGTTTATGGTGGTTCAGACCACTACTTAAGGATTTACATGTATTATGATTGTGAGAATTCACTTGTGTGTTGTTATGGTTCTCATGAATTGAGGTAAGTAAGAGGTTTCTATATGATGAAGTGTTCACCTTATTAGCAGTTCAGGAAGTATGATGGAATTCCTATGCTATTCCATATCGGCATGTTGGGTGCAGTAGTTACTGTGGAGCTAGAAGTAAGAATCGGATTGCGGTTCGGAGTTAACAAGGATGTCATGAGCTCGGAGGAGCAAGAAAAATTGATTAGGAAGTTCAGAGTAAGCTGAGGTATCTTCAGTGTCACCTGAAATTGATATTCGGTGAAAGAGGCTTTGCACCCCGATCATGGGTTCTTGATGTGTTTTGCTGCATATGTGTGGTCCCGTGGTATGGAGGTGCAGGCTTGTTGCCTCGTGGAAGGTCGTGGGAGCGTGACCACGGGAAGATGGCATAAGTGTGACATGCAGTCACCGGAGAGGTTAAAGAATTAGACCAAGTATAAAGGAATGTAATATTGCTTAATTAAGAATTTATGCCTGGAAGGCGTTCGATACAGTTGATTGTAGATTGTGGGGTGTTTGTCCCGGCTATGATGGTTGTTCTTGTGTATTATGAGAGGAATTGGGGTATTATGGACCCAGGTGAAGCTATTAGCTTAGTGCAGTGTGAGCGGAATCAGCTTAAGGGTTGTGAATGGTTTCAATGTGGTTGTGGGCTCCATGCGAATCAGGTATGTTCATTTCAGTGTAGGGCTCCTTAAGGAGGGGTGTTGGCACATTAGATGTTGTTCTATCTTTGTCAAATTCAGGTATATTATGATCGTGCCGTGTGAGTTGTGAAACAGCTTGATAATTTTGTATGTGTTGAGATTCCGCGTAGTGACGAGGTTATGTGAGCAGGATGGCTCTTGAGATTCAGATTATATATCGCACCTCAGTTGTGCTTAAGTTTGTAGCATATGTCTCTATCAGTCTCCCCAGAATGGCATTATGCACTTAGCGTGCTTGTGACTGATATTCAGTAATTTGTAATAGTGAGCAATTCAGCTCCGTGTATATTTCCTTATGTAAATCTTATGATGGGATCGGGTGGCACGCCGCCACGAGTATGTTATTTGGATCGGTTGCACGTCGCAACAGTGTGATGTTGAGTACGGTTTCCTATAATTATTTTTCTTGTGTTTTACTTTCTATTTTTCTGAGGAAAGATCATATTAGTTGCGTGAGTTGAGTAGTCCCTTCCTGAGTCATATTCTTATGTATCATGTTCGATATGTGGCCTATTGGCGCTTTGTGGCATCGTGTGTGACTGTTGGTTATGTATGGGGTTATTGGTTATCTGAGCAGCTCATACTGGGTGAGACGAGACTATTGGATCAAGGATCAGTGCGATGGGATTTGGTGAAGTATGGTAGAGAACAAATACCAGTATTTGGTTAGTAATGAGGTAATGATTTTAGTCAAAAGGAGAGATTCAATGTTTGGTTAACTCTACAATTGGTTAGTAGTTTCTACACATCTCCTCCATTGTGGCGGTATCGTTGGCATTATAGCAGGATGTTATGTATGTCAGTGGATTCATTGGGAGCATCGAATTTGTGGAATTTTAGCTATTAAGGTTCAGGGAATGTCATTGTGGTTGGATAAGGAAATATACGGCGTATGGTGCTAAATTTAGCAAAGGTATGCAGCCATGTCTTGGTACCTCGTGTAGTAGTTGATACGATATTTTTATATTGGAAATAGGCCTCGCAAAGAAATTTCAGGTGTTGGAACTGGGTTCTGAGCTTTTTATATGGATAAAAGGGGTTATCTTCAGATTTGATCAAGCTAATGTACTGAACTGGGTTGTGGTGGCACGAGCAGGTGCTCGAGGTGTTAAACAGTTATTTCAGATAACCCCGGAGTAGTTATTGGCACGCTCGAAGACGAACGTCTGTTTAAGTGGGGGAGAATGTAACGACCCGATCGCTCGTTTTGAGCTCTAGTTTATCGTTCAGCAATTTGAGGTCATGAGCAACTTCATTTTACGTATTATGACTCGTACGCATGGTTGGAATTGAAATTCGAGAAGTTCGGGTGGATTTGGAAAGAGGATTCTCATCTCAGAAACATTATGTTGGAAGAACCGGCTAAGAGTGGAATTTGGAGTAAACGACCTCGGAACCGGAATTTGAAGGTTCCAACAGGTTTGTATGATGATTTCGGACTTGAGTGTATGTCCGGATCGGGTTTTGGATAACCCGGGAGCGTTTCGGCGTATATTGTGGAAGTCAACATTTTTGAAGGAATTTCCTAAGTTTGGTTTGAAGAAAATTTCAGTGATATTGATGTCCGTTTGGGTTTCCGAGGCTTGGAGTAACTTCGTATGGTGATTCTGGAGTTGGGAGCGTGATCGAAAGTGAATTCGGATGTCCGGAGGTCATTGGCTAAAGATAGAAATTTGGACGTTTTTGATGAATCCGACCGGAAGTGGAAATTTTGATAGCGGGGTCGGAATGCGATTCCGGAAGTTTGAGCATTCCGAGTAGTATAGGTCGGTTAGGCATATTGTTAGCATGTGATGACCCAAAAGGTCATCCTATGTTAATTTTAATTAAATATATGTTCCGAGGCCTCGAATGCCTCCATTAATTCCACCTCGATGTGCGTGAGCATCCCGGGCGCATAGCTCGGAAGCCTTTATGTGAAAATTTGATAATAAGTTAAATTTGCAGTAATTAATTGAATATAGTTGATTTGGATAACACTTTTGGTAAACGAACCCGGACCCGTGATTAGATTGTCCCGGAGGGTCTTTAGGAAAATATGGGACTTGGGCATATGCCCGTAATCAAATTCCGAGGTCCCAAGTCTGAGAAATGAATTTTTAAAGAAAATTGTTTCCTGAAAATAATAAAGTCTTCTAAAAATGGAATTTGATTTGAAACCTGTGTTACCGGGCCCGTATTATGTTTCTGGAGCCCGGAACAGGTTCAATATGTGTTATTTGAGTTATCTGTGTTGGTAAGGAACTGACTTGATTTGACGTGTTTCAGATCAAAAATGAAAGATTGAGAGTTAATGGAGTTTTGAGAAAATTATATAGAAATAAGGATTTCCTTAAATTTGAAATTTGGTTTGGAACGTGATTTTATGTTATCGAGGTCCGAATGTGATTCCGACACCGGGAATGGTTCCGTTATGTCATTTATGACTTGTCCGCAAAATTTGATGTCATTCCGAGTTATATAGGGCGGTCCGGCGCATTTTTATAGAAATCAAGAACTTGAAGTTTCTTAAGTTATGGTTTTAGGGGTTTAGGGGTGTGATTTTGAGATTTAGCGTTGTTTTGGGGGTTCCGAAGGCTCGAGCGAGTCCGTATTATGATTTAGGACTTGTTGGTATATTTGGACGGGGGCTCGGGTGGGCCCAGGTGCCTCCCGGACACCCAACGGGGCTAAAAACCAGCTAAAATAGTTGCTGGTGCAACTGTTGCTGGTGTGACCGCAGGTGCGGTTGCCTAGCCGCAGGTGCGGGACAACTCTTGCGGTCCCAACCTCGCAGGTGCGGATGTTTCGCAGGTGCGGTTCCTTTTCCGCAGGAGCAGAGCCGCAGGTGTGGTCTCCAGCTCCGCATGTGCGACCCCACCCTCCCTTGCCATTTTCCGCAGGTGAGATCTTTTTCTCGCCGGTGCGGGACCGCAAGTGAGGTCCCAATGTCGCAGGTGCGGAACCCCTGTAGGCCAGACTATATTTAAGTGTAAAAACTCGGGATTTCTTCATTCCCTTCATATTAAAAACTCCATTAGAGACTTTTGAGCTTGGGAAGAACACACCACGTCCTAGCTACTGTTAAGGTAAGTTAATTCCTTCCTAATACTAGTTTCATGCATGAATTATTAATAGGGGTTACTACTAAATTAATGGAAAATCAAGAATTGGGTAAACTTAGGGTTCTTGAGAAAATTTGCGTATTGTCCGTTAAATGCTATGAATTGAAGTAGAAACTTCATATTAATGATCCTTAGGCTATGGGTGGGTGATTCCTTCGAGAAATTTCGGGATTCGAGCGTGCGGGCCTGGGGTATAATTTTGGTATTTTTGGAAGAATGATAGAAAATGTATAATTAGGCTTTGGAATTGGTTTATTGAGTAGTTATTGATGTCAATTATGTCTAGATATTATCGATTCGGAGTTGGATTCGAGAGGAAAGGCTGTGATTGAGGCTTGACTTGCATTTTTGGAGTCGAGGTAAGTGTTTGGTCTAACCTTAGCTTGAGGGAATAGGTATAGAGTCTTATTTTTTATGTGTAATTCATGTCCCACATATAGGTGAGGTGACGAGTACCTATATGTTACGGTCAAGCATGCCCGTAGGTCAATTGTGGTGAATCATACCGTGTTGGTAACTTTTTATACTATGAGTAATTGGTGATTTAGAAGTGATACATTGATGTCGCTTCATGACGTGAGAAGTTATCGAATTATTTGTTCAGTTGAGGCTTTTACTGTTGAAATTGTATTTCTAATTGAGTTTGGTTATAGTTGAGTCCCTTGCCGGGACAATAGAATTTGGTTGAGTATTTCTGTACAGTTGAGATTTCTTATTGTTAGTTTTCGCATTATATTGTTGTTTTATATTATTATCGCACGAGGGACATGCCGTGCTGATTGTTTATTATTTATCGCACGAGGGGACATTCCGTGCCGATTATTTATTATTTATCGCACAAGGGGACATTCAGTGCTGAATTTTTATTATTTATCGCACGAGGGGACATGCAGTGCCGATTGTTTATTATTTATCGCACGAGGGGACATGCCGTGCAGATTGTTTATTATTTATCGCACGAGGGGACATTCCCTGCCGATTGTTTATTATTTATCGCACGAGGGGACATGCCGTGCCTATTGTTTATTATTTATCACACGAGGGTACATTCCGTGCCGATTGTTTATTATTTATCGCACGAGGGGACATTCCGTGCTGATTGGTTGTTAGTTATGCACGAGGGGACATTCCGTTCCGAGTGACTCTGAGACTATGCATGAGGGGACATGCCGTGCATGTTGTTGTTCATTACCTGTTCTGTGATGTTAAATTCTTGCACTTTCACATTTCAGTTATCACCCTGTTCTACTGTGCTAGTATCTGTTGCCCCTTTTGTCCCCAGCATGTTCTCCCCGTATCTGCTTTACTTGTTTATTTTCGTCGATATTTTCCTGTCATTATATAGAATTGCACAGGTATGTATATTGTTGTCGGTCCTAGACTCGTCACTACTGCGCCGAGGTTAGGCTCGACACTTACTCAGTGCATGGTGTCGGTTGTACTAATGCTACACCTGTACTTCTTTATGTTGTGCAGACTTCGCAGCCGGACCCGGTGGTCACTGACTGGGGGGAGCATTCCATAAGTTCATTCAGGAGACATCGAGGTAGACCCGCAGATGTTCGTGGGCCTTGGCGTCACATTCCACCCTTCTCTTTCAGTTTTGTCTTATTCTATAGTTTTCAAAGACAGTCATATGTACTTATTTTCAGACCATTTTCTTTAGTAATCTCATAGACAGTTCGTGAGTATAAGACACCAGTTCTGGGTTATATTTATGGGTTTTATTTCGAAGCTTGCTATGTTAATTTGAACTTAGTTGACTCTCATATTGTTGACAATCATTGGCTTAATTATCTTGTTCATTTTAGTTGTTAATGAGTTTATTTAGTCCAAACGTTGGCTTGTCTAGCGGGTTCAACGTTAGACGCAGTCATGGCCCGAAGGTGGGATTTCAGGTCGTGACAAGTTGGTATCAGAGCACTAGGTTGCTTAGGTCTCACAACTCATGGACAAACTTGGTAGAGTCTGAGGGATCGGTACAGAGACGTCTGTACTTATCCCCAGAGGCTGCAAAGTTAGGAATAACTTCACATTTTTCATTCTCTGTCGTGACAATTGAATTCTAAATACTAATTAAGTCTCTTATTACTCTCTCGTCGATGGCGAGAACGCGTGCTTCCTCATCGACCGATCAGCAGCCCGATCCTCCTATTGCAGCTCCTACGAGGGGCCAAGGCCGAGGCCGTGCTAGAGGCCGAGGAAGAGCTAGAGCACCAGCTCCAGTTGAGGACCCACAGGTAGACTATGCCGGTAAGGTTCGTGCTCAGACAGTCCCAGTTGGACCAGCTCAGGTCCCAGAGGGGTTCATTGCTACCCCGGTGCTTCAGGACGCTCTACTCCGCTTAGTGGGACTCATGGAGAGTGTGGCTTAGGTCAGTCTTCTTCCTACTACACTAGCTTGTTCTCAGGCTGGGGGAGGGACCCAGACTCCTATTATCCACACCCCTGAGCAGTTTGCCACTCAGTTTCAGGCTCCAGCACCTCAGACAGCTGGAGTAGCTCAGCCGGATATTGTGGCACCGGCAACCGAGGGTGCAGCTATGTCAGCAGATGCTCTATGGAGATTGGATTGTTTCACCAAGTTATTCACTACTACATTTACTAGTGAACCATCAGAGGATCCCTAGGATTATTTGGACAACTGTTATGAGGTTCTTTGGAGCATGGGCATTGTGGAGTCCAATGGAGTGGATTTTGCTACTTTTCTTCTTTCAGGTTCCGCTAGGAGTTGGTGGAGAGACTATTGCTTGACCAGGCCTGCTTGGTCTGCACCTTTGACTTGGGCTCAGTTGTCCAAGTTATTCTTGGGGAAGTTTCTTCCAGTTACTCAGAGAGAGGATCTTCATAGGCAGTTTGAGCGTCTCCAGCAGGGCTCCATGTCCGTCACTCAGTACGAGACCAGGTTCATTACTCTAGCTAGGCATGCTATTATGATACTCCCCATTGATCGGGAAGGGGTTCAGAGATTTATTGAGGGTTTGGCCCAGCCTATCAGACTTCAGATGGTCAGAGAGACGGGTTCTAATATCTCCTTTCAGGATGCAGCCGATGTGGCCAGACGCATAGAAATGGTATTATCCCACGGTTGTGGTCAGGGGTCTGACAAGAGACATCGTCATTTTGGCCGTTTTAGTGGTGCCTCATCTGGAGGCAGAGATTCATTTGGTAGAGGTCATCCCACTAGGCCTTATCTGTCAGCACTCCAAGCATCCCGCAGTGCATCATCAGCTCCCATCAGTGCACCGCCGATTCAGAGTCTTCAGGGTGGTCGTTCTGGTCGTCAAGGACAGTTCCAAGGTCAGTATTTGTGATGACCCAAAAGGTCATCCTGAGTAATTCTAGCTAAATCTGTGTTCCGAGGCCTCGAAAGCCTCCGTTAATCTTACCTCGATATGCGTGCGCAGCCCGGGCAGGTAGCCGGGAAACTTCCATGTGAAAATTTGATAAAAATGGGATTTTTGAATTAATAACTAAACAAAGTTGACTTTGGTCAACATTTTTGGTAAACGGATCCGGACCCGTGATGTGACGGTCCCGGAGGGTCCGTAGGAAAATATGGGACTTGGGCGTATGCCCGGAATCGAATTCCGAGGCCCCAAGCCCGGGAAATGAATTTTTAAAGAAAATTGTTTTCTGAAAATAATAAAGGAATGTGAAAGTGAATAATTATGTGAAAACCTTGTTACCGGGCCCGTGTTATGGTACCGGAGCTCGTAACAGGTTTATTATATGTTGTTTGTCCTATATGTGAGATTTGGTGTAAAACGGGTTTGATTTGATTGGTTTCGGATCCAAGTTAGGAAACAAAATGAGTTGATGAACTTGTGGGGTTTCTAAAGAATTTGAAATGTGGCTTGAGAAGTGATTTAATGTTCCCGAGTTCCGAATGAAATTCCGAGACCGGGAATAGTTCCGTTGTGTCGTTTATAACTTATCTACAAAATTTGAAGTCATTCCGAGTGGTTTAGGTCGGTTCGGCGCGTTGAAGTGAAATCTAGAATTTCAAAGTTCTTAAGTTTTGAATTCAGGGGTTTTGGAGGGTGATTTTGAGTTTTAGAGTGGTATTGAGTGTTCCGTGAGCTCGAGCAAGTCTGTTTAATGATTTGGAACTTGTTGGTATTTTTGGACAGGGGCTCGGTTTTACAACCCATATTCACGTATGTTGGCTCATTTCATAATTTAATCGACATATACATGAGAAGAGATTATCTTTGAGATGATAAGAAGTTAATCCTATTGATCTTAAATGATACAAGAGTGTATAAGAGTGATTAACACGTATTAGAAGTTAAACGAATCAACGAGGTTGTAACTCGTATTTTTGGGTAAACCTAGGGGTGCTTGATACTCTCAAGAGGTCGTGTTTTAAGTTATCTGAATCATATAATATCCGTATCATAGTCTAGGAGTCAAACAAGTTATGAAACAAAAGTCGACAAGAGTTGTCGCAACTTAGGTTCATAGTTTTACTTAAACTTTAGGTCAAATGTTATTAAACTTTTCTACCAATATACTATGAATTACAGGGTTATCTACCAATCAAATTGAAGATCTATGAGTCTAGTTTACAACGCATTAAACCGTTTATCAATACGACATCGGAGTAGAGAGATATAGATATTTTCGCGAGACTGCACAAGCTGCTAGGTGACAAGTAGGTGGGTCACCTACTTGGTTAAATGATAGCCCAAAAAGAGGCAATTTCGGGTCAGCCACAAAGCCCATTAAAAGGCTTATCTACTTCAGTATATACCCCATTATAACTCACAAATAACCAGACCTAAACCCCTGCAAACTTCCTCCCAAAAATCACCCACAAACCCTAATTGATTTTCCCTCTCTTTCAAGTTCAAATTGGGGGTAAACCCTAGAGTTTGAAGAACCAAGACAAGGGATGAGTTACCCAGCAAGTAAGGTGAGTTAAATGCTCTCTTTCATCCATTTTTTGTGTGCTGTAAATTCAAGGTAATTAGTTTTATTCTTTTAAGAACTCACGGGACGGTGATCGGAAGCCGTGAGTTCGAGTTATTCACTTGTAGCGGACTGTTTTGCGGACTGTTTTGTGTTGCTGTTGCGCTGCGTGTTTTACTACTGTATTGTTGAGTTTTGGAGGAGGAAGGGTGTGGAGAAACACCATATAGATGTAGGACTGTGGGCTGGTCGTTCGTCGTAACATTTTCGGGTCGTTTGACACGACTACGGTGGTTGTCTTATGTATAAAGTTATTAGGTTGTGTGTGGACTGTTTTGGGAGGCTCAATTTGATTTTTATTGATGTTGTTTGGGCTGTTTAGTGATTGTTTTGACTTGTGTGAAGTCATATATATAGGGGAGGTGCTGTCCGTTTCATCGTAAAATAGGTTGTGGTCGATACACAATAGTTATGACGCTCAAATGATAACAATAGTGTCGTTTCTCTTATTGTAGACCAAGGAGTCGTGACNACTTCTTGATTATTATAAGATTCTTGATGAAGAGTTAATCCTAATAACATGTACGGAGAATATCAACCTTACGTCTCTCCGAAAGGTTCAGAATATGATTCCAATGAGTTCTACATGCATTATATATATATGTAGCTATTTTAATATACCGAGCCACGCTGTAGTCGGCCGGGTATGGCACCTTTTGTGCAACCACTGATCAGTTGGGTTTACCGAGTCCTCTTTGAGGCCAGCTATGATATGATAATGATGATGCCCACAGAGACAAATGTTCTATGATGATGATGATGCCCACACAGGTGGATGTTTTAAAAGATTATGTATATATATGTATCATGCATTTCATGTTACTGTCTCTTAGAAGCACTCAGATGTTACAGGTTGTATCTTCTCTACCTCTCTTTACATTATTGTTCATATTTATATTGACCAGCCTTACATGCTCAGTACATTATTCGTACTGACGTCCTTTTTATTTGTGGACGCTGCATGTCGTGCTGCAGGTCCCGATAGACAGATAGACGCAGTTCCCCCACAACAGTAGGCTTTCCAGTTAAGCCGTTATAGGCGAGCTCCCTTCTCCGGACTTGCCGTGGTCTCGGTATGCATTTTTGTTATAGATATTATGGGTATGTCGGAGCCCTGTTCCGACTATGTTGCATTACTTATGCTCTTTTAGAGGCTCATAGACAGGTGTCGGCTTATGTATAGTTTGGTATGCCTTGTCAGACTATTTTTGTTGTATAGTCTTTCATGGAAGCGTGGTAGCTCCTAACTTATATATAGTTTCTTGGAAGTCTTGTATGTTATGCATGTTCATTCCATTATCTTTCATTGTTTGGCATTCATAATCCATATCTACCACTTATATCGATCTCGTCGGCCCTTAAAGATAATAAGAGGATTAGATAGAATGTACGTTGGTGCTCGGCAGGTATGGNCTACGTGGCATCTAGGGTTGTTACCTTCTTCCTAAATCTAGATCGTGCGTAGAGTTGAGTCTTTAGTGTTGTATCTAATATTTACCTTGTTTTCTTTCAGCGATGCCTTCGACTAGGAAGCAAGAGATTAGTAGACGACTTGATATAGCTGCGGGAGAAGGTACCAGTCAGGTGCCTCAAGCCAGACCAGGCAAAAGTGAGGCTCAGAGTGAGATGCCGTCTCATACCTCATCTAGTCCGTCCCATCCAGAGGATATTAAGAGGAACCCAGCACCACCAGTTCCTTCGTCTGGCCCTACAGAGCAGGATATGCGGAGTGCGGTGTAGTTATTGACTAGCTTGGTTGCTGCTCAAGCTCAGAGGCAGAATACCGGTGTTGTGGATAAACCGGATAGTTCGAGAGTTCGTGATTTTATTAATCTAGACCCTCCAATGTTTACCGGATCAGACGCCAAGGAGGACCCACAGACTTTTATTGACCAGGTTCATCGTACACTACGGGTTATGCATGCTACAGATACAGAGGCAGTAGAGCTGGCTTCTTATCGATTACGAGATTTAGCCGTTTTCTGGTACGATAGTTGGGAGAGATCCAGGGGTCTGAATGCCCCTCCAGCTGTGTGGAAGGAATTTTCTGAGGCCTTTCTTCGTCACTATTTGCCCGTTGAGATACGACGAGCTAGAGCTGATAAGTTCTTGAACCTTAGACAAGGTAATATGAGTGTGCGAGAGTATAGCATGCAGTTTGATTCTTTAGCAAGGTATGCTCCTCATATGGTGGCCGAGATGAGTGATAGGGTGCATATGTTCGTGAACGGGTTGGGACCACATCTGATAAATGAGTGCACGACAGCCTCCTTGGTGGAGGGCATGGATAATTCCCGTATTCAGGCTTATGCTCAGACTCTAAAGGATCGTAAGCGCCAGCAAAGGGCAGATAGGGAGCAGGATAGGGGCCAACATAAGAGGGCGAGGTTTGTGGGGTATTATCATGACTTCAGAGGTAGTGTTAGGCCCCCGTTTTCGAGGAGTTCGGCGCCGATTGTAGCTAGTGCTCCTCCACAGTATCAGAGGCCTCGGTATGATCGATTTACCTATTCTGGTCCAGGTCAGAGTTCGCGGGCATCAGGCTCGCAATATCATAGGGATACTAGTCAGACGAGACTCCCAACACCCCGTTGTGATCAGTGTGTCAAGGCCCACTTTGGACTGTGCCGTCGAGGTTCTGATGCGTGTTATTCTTGCGGACAACCTGGCCATATGAAGTGGGTTTGTCCTAATAGAGAAGGTGGTGGTATGGCTCAGCCGACTGGATCTGTGTCTGGTTCTTCCTCATCAGTTCGACCTCCAGCACGGGGTTTTCAGCAGTCGACAAGTCGTGGTAGAGGTAGATGTGCAGTGCCGAGTTCGAGTGGTGCTCAAAATCGAACCTACACTCTAGTAGGTCGACAGGATCTCGAGTCGTCTCAGGATGGTGTTACAGGTATATTGTCTGTTTTTTCTTATGATGTATATGCGTTGATTGTTCCTGGATCTACATTATCATATGTTACACCTTTTGTTGTTAATAAGTTTGGCATTGAACCTGAATTGATAAGTAAACCACTTGCGGTATCTACTCCGATAGGAGATTCTGTGATTGCTAGAAGGGTATATAAAGGTTGCACAGTGATGATTTGTAGTCGTCAAACCTCGGCGAATTTTTTTGAATTAGAAATGGTTGATTTCGACGTGATAATGGGAATGGACTGGTTGGCCTCATGCTATGCAAATGTTGATTGTCGTACGAAGATGGTTAGGTTTCAATTTCCTAATGAACCCGTCATCGAATGGAAAGGGAACATTGCTACGCCGAAAGGTAGGTTTATTTCCTATCTTAAGGCAAGGAAGATGATCTCAAAAGGGTACATTTATCATCTCGTTCGTGTTAGGGATGCGGAGATGAATCCTCCTACTCTACAATCAATCCCCGTGGTCAACGAATTTCCAGATGTTTTCCCAGATGAACTTCCAAGCCTTCCTCCTGAAAGGGAGATTGAGTTTAGCATTGATGTATTTCTTGACACTCAACCCATTTCTATTCCTCCATATAGGATGGCCCTGGTAGAGTTGCGCGAGTTGAAGGTGTAGTTGAAGGACTTGCTGGATAAGGGCTTCATTAGGCCTAGCACATCACCTTGGGGTGTGCCAGTCCTATTTGTGCGGAAGAAAGACGGGTCGTTACGGATGTGTATCGACTATCGACAGTTGAATAAGTTTACTATAAAGAACAAGTATCCACTTCCAAGGATTAACGACTTGTTTGACCAACTACAGGGTGCCAAATATTTCTCCAAGATTGACTTACGTTCAGGGTATCATCAGGTGAGGGTTAAGGAGAAGGTTATTCCAAAGACGGCCTTCCGAACAAGATATGGGCACTTTGAGTTCTTGGTGATGTCGTTTGGGCTAACAAATGGCCCGGCAGCTTTTATGGATCTCATGAATACTGTATTCAGGCCCTATCTTGATCTGTTCGT
>ML290117.1:34445-81853 GCA_005239495.1 Nicotiana undulata | reverse complement strand
AAATGAAGAAATAAACATAAATGGGTAAGAAATCCTTAACCACAATGGTGAAATCTTCAAGACCCAAGTGTGTGTGCAAAGCCCTAGCTTCAAAAACTTGTTCTTCTCTCTCAAAAATATATTTACAAAACCAAAGATGTGTCCAAAGATATTGCCAAGATAAATCCTTTTATAGTGGGCCAAAATTCGGGTGAAAAGCGGACAAAATCACCCCTGTCGGGCATAGATGCGATCGCATTCCTGTCGCATAACAGGGATGCGATTTGCATCTTCACTTTCTTCGTCGCATATCAAAATCCTAGGTCCCAGAGGTTCATCGCATTTGAGAGATGCGGTCCGCATTAGTGATGTGCGATCGCATTCGTGCGTCGCATTTGCAGTGTAGCTTCAAGCATCAGATGGTGATGCGATTTAAATGCGGTTCGCATTTGAGATATGCGGTCGCACATTTGACCGCATTTCACTCCTTAAATTTGACTCAACTTTCTGTTGCGGTATGCGATCTCTAGGCTCGAAATGCGATTCACATGTTGCATATGCGATCACATTCGGCCATTTTACTCCTCTTTTCTCTTCTTTAACTCTCTTTTGCATGGTCTTGAGTGTTTACACCTTGTGTACTGTAAAATACCAAAATTCTATAATTAATAAGAGTAAATGCTCTTGAAAAGAGCCATAATTTAAGCACTATGGTATTAAATGTGCCGAAATTCTCCGGCACATCAACGTGCTACAGCTAGAGAACCTGCTAAAGTAGTAGCTGAGGAGCCACCAGCAGCTTCCGTTAGGGAGCAGCCACCCGAGGTGCCTGTTGGTACCCATGGACTTCAGGAGACTTTAGTGTACTTACTGAGTATGTTTGGTATAGTGTATCAAGCAGGGTTGATCGCAGTTGCACTAGCTACTTCACAGCTCGGGGAGGAGCTCAGGTCCCGCCACCTGTTGTTTAGAGCAACATGCTTATGTTGATAAGGTTCCAGGTGTTATGCCGGTGCAACTAGCTGTAACGGTTCAGCTTGAGGTTAGGACAACATCGTTGGAGGCGAAGTAAAATAGGTTAGAGTGGTTCAGTAAGTATGATCTTCCTACTTTTAGCGGCATAAATTATGAGGATGTGCAAGGTTTTCTAAATAAGTGCCACCATATTTTGGGCACTATGGGCGTAGTTAAGGTGAGCGCGGTTGATCTTACTACTTTCCATCTGACAGGGTTAGCATATAGATGGTGGCAAGCTTATGAGGAGAGTAGGCCAGTTGTCATAACACCAATTACTTGAGTTTGTCCCACATACCCTTAGGGATGCGTGGCACTCCGAATTTGAGCAGTTGCGGTAGGGGACTACGATCGTTTCCGAGTATGCTATAGAGTTTAGTGAGCTATCTCGTCATGCACCTACTTTGTTTTCTACTGTTAGAGAGAGAGTCCACAGATTTATCGAGGGTCTCAGTTATGGTCTCCTACTTGGGATGACATGGCAGTTTGAGACCAATACTCCATTTCAGAAGGTTTTGGAGATTTCCAGGAGGTTAGAGCGTATCCGAGGTCAGGAGATGAAGGATAGGGAGGCCAAGAGGCCTAGAGGTCTTGGAGGATTTAGTGGATTTTACTCTTCGGCTCTGACCCATCATGGCGGAGGCTCTGTCAGTCGGCTAATTCAGTCCGCACTTCAGGTTACTCGTTGTGCTATACCTATCTAGGGATCCAAGGTACTCATATCGATTAGCCATCTTTTAGTGTTCCTACTACACGGGCTTCCTACAACAATTATTCCAGTTAGGGGTGGGCATAATATCGGCCGAACCGTAAATTTCGGTTTTACGGTCGGTGCACATTTTATAAATTACTAATTTTTGATTTTTCGGTGTGGTTTACGGTTTTGGTGTTTCAGTTTAACCGAACACCGGAATTTTGGGTATTAGTTATCACCCATTTTAGGCTGAAGCCCAATACCTATTTGAACTTTGAAGCCCAATTTAGTTTACCCAAACCCAAACTTACTGATAGCATGTCTGATACCCAAGTCAATTGGTTACACTACTACACTTAGTTACTTCCCATTTCCCAAGCCTAAATAAAAAATTAGATTTAGGGTTCTTCCTGTGCGACTGTTGTGACTTCTTCTGAGTTCATGTGAGTTCTGCGGCTTTTTCCTCAGCTCGACTGTGATGCCTTCTTCCTCAGCTCGTCGCTCATCCTTCATCCTCGGGTTAGTGCGACTTCTTCTAAGTTATGAGTTGAGTTGTGTTCCGTCAAACTAGTACGTTCTGAGTTGAGTTGGCTGTTAATACCGTTTTGGCCGAACTTTCTGATAGAGTTTTTGCTAGAAAAGGTGTTCAATATTTCTTTGGTTGATTTATTTATTAAGATAAGGCTTTTTTTGTTTTTTAGTTCTTTTTTTCCTTGAAAATTTTTGAACAAAGTAAAGTTTAAGTTTAAGTTTATGAAGAAGAAAATGTCTTAGTCTTTTGTGTATGTTGATTTTCAATTAGTCTCACTGTTAGTCTTTTGTGTATGAAGAAAGAAAATGTCTCACTGTCTTATTCTTTTGTGTATGAAGAAAGAAAATATCTCACTGTTAAAGACATTTCAGTTAGTACTTCCTCTTTTGTGTATGTTGATTTTTTATTAAGTTCTGGAATTAAGGACATTCTAAGCACTATACTTGATCAGTTTTATTCAGATATTATAGAATTTTACTTTCTTAGTCTGTAAGTTGTATCCGATATGCACAAAATTTGCTGCTATATTTGTTATAGACTTATAGAAGTTCCGACCTTAATTCTATTTTCATTCGATTTTCTATAGATGGCAGAAGTTGAAAGTAGAGTAAGTGAGGTGGGTTCATCTGAAAGAGAACCTACTGCTTCACCTACAAATTTAGTTGAAACTAGTCAAGTCCGAAAAAAAAGAAAATTCGTACAATGTAGATCAATTGCTTGGGATCATTTTGAAAAGTTTAAAGATGATAATGGTGGTGATAGAGCAAAGTGTAAATATTACGGTCGTGATTATAAGGATGGTTCACGATTGAATGGAACAACATCATTGAATACTCATTTAAATAAGTGTCCAAAAATACCACAGAAAGTTGATAATATTTACAAAAGGATGGGCAAATTAATGATGGGGTGCTTTGGAAATTTGAACAAGAACTAGTTAGGAGAGCTTTTGTTGGGATGGTAATTACGGAGGAATTACCTTTTAGCTTTGCTGAAAAGAAAGGCTTTAAGAAGTTTATGAGCATAGCCCAACCTCTATTTAATGTTCCTTTTCGTAGGACAATTACAAGGGATTGGTTTCAAGTTTACAATGAAGAACGACTTAAACTAATAAAAAATTTCAGAGAAGTAAAACCAAAAATTTGCGTTACCACAAACACATGGACTTTGTTATAAAGAATTAACTTGTCACGGCCTAGTTTCCCTCCGTTGGGTATCGTGACGGCACCTAGTCTTAAGGACTAGGTAAGCCTAACATTTAGTAAGACATAAATCATAATATTGAAACTTTAAAATGCTTCTGGATATAAATCTCTGTACATTACATATCATCCCAAAACCCGATAAGTACAAGTCATAAGCTTTAACGAATTTACACTAGAATCTCTAATTACCACTGTTCGGAATGAATACAACAGTGTATGATTAACAAATATAAGAAGGTGACTCCGAAACTGCGAGTGCTGAAGCGGGTTTACCTTGAGTCTCCACAACAGCAACCGCGTTGCTAACTATTGATCGGCTGGCTATGCAAAACCTGGAATCTGAACAAAAAAAAAGTGCAGAAGTGTAGAATGAGCACATCACAGCGGTGCCCAGTAAGTATCAAGACTAACCTCGGTGAAGTAGTGACGAGGACTAGTCAAGACACCCACTGGTTTAATAAATCAAACATACATAATATCGGAATGACAGGATGTAATTATCTAATGACTACACAACATAACTAATAAAATGAGGAAGAAATACAACCAATAACAACAGAACATCACAATAATACACAAAGAATGTACGAGAACACCCTGAATCCGAATAGAAATCACATTACGATATGAACAAATAATAATTCAACATTTCAACAGTTTCCACGTCAGGCCTTAGTCAACAACCCCAAGTGTCTTTGGAAATTACTTCGAGCGTAAACTTTCACCCGTAAGTTTGTATTGAAAGCTTTGAATATAGTCATTTCTAGTAGAAAAATTTCTTTGAAATATACTTTTCTCCGAATATATATACATATTTTGATTAAGATGGCAGGGAAGATGAAAGAAAAGTTTAAAAAATATTGGGGTGAACCGAAAAAGATGAATAAAATTATATTCATTTCGTCTGTATTAGATCCTCATAACAAATTAGAGTATGTTGGTTTTGCACTTGAGGAAATGTTCGGGGAGGGACCAGAGAATAAATTAACTGCCGAAGTGGATGCTTATTTGAATTCTTTGTTTGGGGAGTATCAAGAAAAATATTCCAAAGTATGTTATCTTCAATCATCTCCATCTAAATCTACTTCATCTGATGACACATCTGAGCCATCTAGTGGGAATGTGAGAACAAAATCTGTGAGAATAATGCAATTGTTGAAACGGCAAAAGGAAGATTCCGGAAGTGTAGATGCTAAATCTGAGTTGGAAAGATATATTGGTGAAGGACAAGAGCCATTGTCTGATGATTCTGATGACTTAAAAATCTTAGATAGGTGGAAAATTAATGCGCCTCGATTTTCTATTCTATCCGAGCTAGCTCATGATGTATTAGCCATTCCAATTTCAAGTGTTGCATCAGAATGTGCATTTAGCACCAGTGGCCGCATTCTTGATTCATTTAGGATTTCATTGACTCCTCGGTTGGTGAAAAGTCTTGTTTGTGTTCAAGATTGGTTTAGATGCAGGCACTCCTATTAATGTTGAAGAAAGATTTGAAGTTTTTTTGAGCAACTTGAACTTGGTACGATTTTGCGTTATATGAGTGTTTTAGTGAAAATTAGTTTACTTTGTAAGTTTAAATGAAACACTTTATCAAATTATATTTAGATATGGCAACAAGCGGAAGAGAAACTTGCATTGTTGAAAGAGATACTAGCATTGTTGATGCATAGTTTGAACAAGTGGTAAGTTTAAAGATTTACTTGTTTTATGATATTCTTTTGTAATTGATAATTAAAAATATTTTATTAAATTGTGATCTTTTTTTTATAGGTTCAACTATGCCTCGTGGTCCTAAACCTAGATCGCCTATTTGGGAATATTTTGAGCTAGTTGAAGTAAATGAAGAAGCCCGCAAAGCAAGGTGTCTTCATTGTGGTCGAGTTTGTAATTTTTATCCAAAGTATTATGGCACTTATGGCTTAGTGAAGCATATTAAGAAGTGTTTCATGCCTCATCCAGTGATTCGTATTTAAGACTTTAAGTATCATTTTCTAGATTTACTTTGTGGCTTGTGGGTTGTGACTAGTTTGCCACTGTTTTATTGTTTGGTGATGGTATTTCTAGACTTGTTTTGGACTTTGGTAGCTGCTAGATTTACCACTGTGTTAAACTGTTTTGGACTAGTTTGCCACTGCTGAACTGTGCGGCATTTTTCTACTTAGGTGTTCTGTTTTCACTGAAGGCCTCCCTATTCTCTGTGTGCTTATTCTCTATAGTCTATTCTTGGTTTCATTTATAGTGTATTTTCAAATTAGAGTGTTATTGTCAACAAAAAATGTGTTAGACTGCCGTCTGCCACTGTCTTTCTCTATTGTTGGGCTGCCGAACAACAAATAAATGACAATTTGCTAGGCTGTCTTTCTCAAAAGTCAAAATGACAATTTGTTGGGTTAGACAAACAACAAATAAATTCTAGCCTTGTTTAATGATGTTCCTACAAACTGTAAATACTTGATGTTCCTACAACCGTTTAAAATTGAAATAATAAATCGGAAAAAACCGAACCGAACTTTGAAAAAATTGCACCGAACCATAAATACTTTGGTTTGATTTGGTTATTAATATTACAAAAACAAAAATCGATAAACCGAATTGTACTTTCATAATAACCGACCGAACTGACCGACACCCACCCCTAATTCTAGTCATCTAGCACAAACTTAGTACCAGCAGTCACGCCCACAAATGGGTTGTTATGAGTGTGGTGATAGTAGGCATATCATGAAAGATTGTCCCAGTCTCCGGAGAGGTGGACTTCATAAGAGTACTCAGGCTATGGGTTCCACTCTAGTTGCTACTCCACTTGCACATCTAGCTAAAGGTGGAGGATATGCGGGTAGAAGACGTCCTAGAAGGGGAGGTCATGCCCGATGTTATGCCTTTTTGAGTTAGGCTGATTCCGCTGCACGAGATGATGTCTCTATAAATATTTTTCTAGTTGTCATAGATATGCATTAGTTTATTTGATCCGGGTCTTATTCATTGGTATGAGTCATTCTATCTTGATTCACATAAGGATATGTTTTGTGATTCTTATACTCTGCTTATGTGTCTATACCTGTTAGGGGTCTACTGTAGTAGACCGTGTCTGTCATTCTAGTTTGTGGACTATTGAGGGTTATGAGACTAGGATGAACTTTTTTTTACTTAATACAGTATGTTTTGATGTGATTTCTGGATGGTTTGGCCATGACTTGTAATTTTGTTCAACGGGGTGAGTTAGTTAAATGTATTAGGTTGGTGTGATGTCTATCATACTTGGGATTCATAATTGAGGATGGGATCCTCATGTTTTTGTGTGGATTGGTATGTTCGGACCGGGTTACGTGCCGTAGTGGAGTTATGTTAGGATGAGATCCTTTGTGATTAGTTCGTATGTTTTGTTTCTCCCATGTGGAATGGATTCGTAGTATGGTACTGATAGGGAGTTATGCCTATCGGACTTGTTGGATAGCTCTCTCATGTAAACTCTTTCCATCTTTAGTTGCATTCGACTGGTGGTTGTTGGGTATGGATTGCATCGTATGTGTCTAGGTGGCGTTTGATGTATCTTAATGATTTGGGTGAGTGGTTATGAGATCTACATGTTTCTTACATCATTAGCAGTATTGGGAAGGTTGGTAACAAGGTTCTAGCTGATATAATGGTATTTACCGATATCGTGTTTGATAATGGGCAACTACTGTCACGATCCAAAATCCATTTAGGTTGTGATGGCGCCGGACACCACGGTCAGGCAAGCCAATCCTTAATTAGTGACTTATATTCCTGTTCTTAACATTTTTAAATTGTTACCTTTCATTTCATTTAATAACAAGTGAATAAATCTTCGTTACTTAAATACGACAGAAAAACAATCCAGATTAATAAAATAAATCCCAACACATCCCCAGAACTTGGTGACACAAGTACATGAGCCATTTTTAAGAATTTTACAAAATTCTACAGAGCTTGTCCGAAATACAATTGGACAAGGAAAATTAGAATAAAATGAATACAAACGAGGGAGACTCTGTCAGCTGCGGATCGCCTCCGGATGATGCAACTCGCCTAAGTCTCCAAACCATCCACGTTGCTATGATAGTACATGTGCAATAAAAAAGCACAACAAGTGTAGCATGAGTACGAAAACAACGTGTACTCAGTAAGTATCCCGCCTAACCTCAGAGAGGTAGTGACGAGAGGTCAAATAGACACTTTCTATAAGTCTATCAAATATAATCAAGTGAGGTGCTAAGCATGAATATCATAGGCAATTAAATAATGAGCAGAGATAAGCAATATCAACTTATTTCATATTTTACACATCAATTCTTCTTCATTTTAGCTGGCAACTCAAAACTCCTTAGGCTAATAAACAAGTATAATTCACAGAAAATAAGCAACATTTATCATGCGCAAGAAATTGCCGAGGGTCGAACGACGCGGACCAACAATAATAAACTGTGCACTGCCGAGGGTCGAACGACTCGAACTATAGATGCATCTATTTTCCCCACTCGCGAATCGATCATGCAACGCGGTCAACATAATAATAATAAGGCTAACCTGCTCTCGAATCATACCTGCGACTCAGGTGCTCATAGGTACACGTATTCACATAATAATCCGCATTTTTATCAAGCAAACAACTTCTCAAGAAAATGATAAAATTCTCTTTAGATGAACATAGCATGAAGATATTATTTAAATCGTTTCTGGAAAATTCATTTGCCAAGTTTGATAAGGTTTTAAATATCACTGTTTCATCCGGAACACAATTATGCCAGTAAGGATTCTCTTCTCAGATGATTAAGGAAAATAAGTTCTGATCTTTTTAAGTATTCTATTACTAACTCGATAATATCACCAGGCTAATATCATTGATAAAATCACAAGTACAACAGGTAAGGCATGCTAGTGGGTCCTAGACTACCCGGACATGGCATAACAGTAGTTACGCACGGACTCCCGTCACCTCGTGCGTACGTAGTCCCCACAAATAGTAACACATATTTAATTAGTTCACCTAGGGGGACAATTCCCCCTCACAAAGTTAGAAAGGAGACATACCTTGCTCCGAAACTTCATAACCGGCTTCCAAGCCCTTCCGATGACTCCAATGGATGCACAACGCCCCAAAACTACCAAATAACGGGCAAAGCAATGAAAATTCACTCTAATACTTGTAACAAATTCAAATTATATCATTTCCCAACTCCGCTCAATGAATTTACCAAAATGCCCTCGGGCTCAGGTGCCCGGATTCCGAAATTTTTCGAAGATAACCTCTACCCATAGCTTTATTAGTTCAAATATATACAATTTACTCAAATATTCATGCTCAATTCGTGGTTAAAATATAATTTACCAAATTTCTAGGTTTTCTTCAAAAATCCCAAATTTTCCACAATTTTCATGTCTAATTCCATGAATAAACCTTGAATTTAACTTGGAAATGAGAAGGAATCACTTACCTCTTGATGCTTGATGAAAATCACCCTTTGAAATCCTCCAAAATCGCCTTAACCAAGTGAAAGAATTCATGAAATGGCTAAAATCCCATTAATATAACACACTGCCCAGAAAAACCCCCTATACGATCGCATAGGCCAACTATGCTGCCCAGATTCCTTCTCCGCGATTGCACAACCTTGCCCGCGATCGCACATGCCATTTTCCAGCTCCCTCCAATTCTTTTACGCGATCGCACAACCTTGCCCGCGATCGCACATCCAGCCCCAGGCCTTCTTCGCGATCGCACACTGACTTCCCCGATCGCATAGGCCAAAAACCTCACCCCTAAATTTCTTCTTCGCGATCGCATCCCAGGGACCGCGATCGCAATGCACAACAGGGACACCAGAAGACAGCAACAACAATTCATTAAGAAATGACCCGAAACCACCCCGAAACACACCCGAGGCCCCCGGGACCTCATCCAATCACACGACTCAGTCCCATAACATCCCACGGACTTGCTCGAGGCTTCAAATCACCTTAAACAACGTTGAAATCACGAATCACACCAAAGTTCAAACTTTATGAACTTGAATTTTCAAACTTCCACCTTCGATGCCAAAACCCGTCAAGTCACGTCTGATTGATCTCAAATTTTGCACACAAGTCATATTCGACATTACGGACCTGCTCCAACTTCCGGAATCGCATTCCGACCCCGATATCAAAATTTCCACTTCCGATAGGATTTCTCAAAAACTTTCAAATTTCTATCTTTAGCCAAATGACTTCAAAATAACCTATGGACATCCGAATTCACTTCCGATCGCGCTCCCAACTCCGGAATCACCATACGAAGCTATTCCCAGGCTCGGAATCCCAAACAGAAATCAATATCACTGAAATGCGCCTCAAGCAGAACTTAGGAAATTTCTTCAAAAATGCTGACTTCCACAATATACGTCGAAACGCACCCGGGTTATCCAAAACCGGATCCAGACATATGCCCAAGTCCGAAATCATCATAGGAACATGCTAGAACCTTCAGATCTTGATTCCGAGGCCGTTTACTCCAAATCCCAATCTTAACTGATTCTTCCAACTTAAGGCTTCCGAAATGAGAGTTTTTCTTTCAATTTAACTCTGAACTTCCTGAATTTCAACTCCAACCATACGCACAAGTTATAATACCTGAAATGAAGCTGTTAATGACTTCCAACCGCTGAACGACGCGCTAGAGCTCAAAACTACCGGCCGGGTCGTTACAACTACTGTGGTTGGAGGTATTGCTTTGGGCTTATAAGAGATGGGTTATGTTATGTGGTTATACCTTGTGGATGTATTGATGACCTGTTGCTGCTGGTTGGGTTTGACACAATATGTATATGTGAGAATAAAGTCTTAAGAGGAGGCTTTGATGAGATTAGGTTGAAGGAAGGTTCTTCGATTAGGTGGTGTTGACGAGCTCATATTGTTACGACCGAAAATCCAAACATGGTCGTGATGGCGCCTATCATGTTACAAGGCAAGCCTTCTTCCCTAAATATTGTCACATCTCCTTTTTCCTGATAAGGGTGGGATAAGGGAGTTTTTTCAGTTTAAGTGATATAATCGATTTTGAGATTATTTATTTAATCAGAGTCGCCGCTCGAATTTTTTACGGTGTTCCGAGACACCATTTATTTATTTTAAAATCCCAAATCAAGGAATTTTGACTCTATTAAAAGTCTGCGAACCAGAAATCTGGTTAAGGAATTTTGTTAACCCGGGAGAAGGTGTTAGGCACTCCCGAATTTTGTGGTTCTAGCACGATCGCTTAACTATTAATAATTGGCCTAATTATCTAATTAATTACATGTTTTAAAAATACCTTTGTGCATTTTTAAACTTTTAAACCACTTTTAATATTTATGGAATTATTTCTGGAACAAATCACGATTGTCGTACACTTGTCATTTTGGTACACTTCGCAAATCGGGACACATAAAATGCACCCGTGATATACAACATGTTTATTTTAATATTGTTCGAACTTATAGTCGAGTCACATGAATTGCACACCCGAATTGAGATTTATGTATCATGACTATGCCACAGGAACCATACACATAGTCACGCTGATTCATTAATCGCGCTTAAAGCATGCTACGAGTGTTTATGGTTTAATTAATTGGTCTTAAAATATGAAATTAAATATGGAAAGGTCCAAATGTATGTAATCTATTTGGTTATGACAGTTACTGTAATTTGCTAAGGAAACTGAAAAGGGCGAGATTTGAATGCGCATGTCCTTTCTCTGTGACCTGGAGTGGATTCACAATTTGAATAACTTGATTTAATAAATATCAACATGTGCTCAAGATGCTTATAGAGGAGTAGAGTTTATATTAGCCATATTGTGAAAGGCATTAGGCTAAAACAGGTGATGGACAATTAATGACAACTAGAAAGTGTTGGATTACACAATCCAAAGATTAATTGGAGGTAATTGATGGGCTTGAGTGAAAGAGCTCGATACCATTTCCTAATATGTAAAGCTTAGAACATGAGAGTAGATCAAATGTATTTAACAGTAACCTCTAATAGTTATAACAACAACTCTTCTTTAACCATTAACTGCTTCAGAACTATTAATTTGGAAGCAAAGGAAAAAAAATATCAAAATACTTTAAAAATTAAGATTATTAATAATCATGCCCTTGTAAGAAGAAAACATAACCAATCTACTTTTGCTAGAGATGAGCCTTCATTTATTCCGAACACAAACAGATCAACACAAGCAAATTCAAGTTCAAATAAACCAGAAATAGCCTTATCAAGAGAGATCCATCACGTGAAAGCCAAAGTGAACAAGAATTTTATTTTAAAAAAAAAACAAAGGAACCAGATCAATTCTTAACAACAATAATTCAAATTCATAGACAAGTACTAATTCCAGTAAGGATTCTCACATTATAATACACAAAAAATTGCAAACAAAGATTCATATATATAAAGGACAAAATTAAGAGAAGAAACAATAAACAAGGATATCAGAAATCAAATTTTTAACAACACATATACTCTGTTGTACCGCAGATAACACCACGATCCAAAGTCCAAACCATACCCAACAAATTTCCTTAAAGAAAAAGAACGACTGAGAAAATTAAGAAGAAACCAAAATGATTTTCTTTGAAATTTTCGAAGTGATGAAGTTGCATATTAAAGATGCTGGAATGAATTACTTCAGTGTATTACGAACAATAGAAAACCCCACCGACAATCAGAAAAATGAAAAGGAAACAAAAGAGACCACTCTATCATTTTTTCGACATTTTAAATACAAGAAAACATTTCTGTACACAACAAAATCACAAGTATTTCCTAAAGTTTAAATGCAACAATGAAATGGAACATAAATGAAAGACATATCACTTGAAAAAACATCGGTCATATCTTTCTCAAACGGTTGAGCCATTAATGCATAAGACAAAGAAATTTTCAAGACTTACCCGGAAAAATCTAGAATAAACCAAATGAAGGTCGAAACAAATTCGAATGGAGCTCAGCAATTCCAGAAAACATAGCCAAATCAGCAGAAATCGAACGGCAAATCCACAGCTCTTTAACAGCTTCTAGAGACCCAGAAAATAAGAAAATCGAGCTTTGAAATCAGTCCTTCTTCAAATCTCCATTGAAAATTCATGTTTTTTCTTTCCAGTTTTATCTTTTGATTTTTGGATCTGATTTTTTTGTTTTGATTTTGTATTTTTTTTTGCAGCTACTACTAGACGACCTTTGCGTGTGTGAGTGAGGAGTGTGTGTGTGAGGTGCGGACTAGAGGGTGAGTGTGAGAAGAGGAAGGAATCGAGAAGACGGTGAGAGGGGGGAAACGACGCTGCATCTTTAGGGGAAGGGATTAAATTAGGTCTAATGTGTGTTTTAATAGGTGAGGGGAAAACGGCTCGGGCAGGTGGGTCGAGGGGATTTGGGTCGGGGCGTAGGAATTGACTGATGGGTAAGTGTTGGGCCCGGAAAACTGGCCCAAGTTCAAATTTAAGCTTAAAAAAAGGCCATCATTTTCCTTCTTTATTAGGCTTTGCGCAATTAATCAATTGGACTCAAATCTTAATTTAAATCTCATTTTTCGGCTAGCCTATTTATTTATCTTACTTAAGAATGGACTAATGCAACTAACTACTTAATTAACCCACAAATACAATTTTTGATTTTTCGAAGATGCATTTAACAATGTAATTAAATTATAAAAATACAGTTTAAAACCTAATATGCTGTGAAATCAAGATTCGAACAATTTTTATGATTTAAAAACAACTCTAAATATGCATGAACAACTCTAAACTATTTTAGAATACTTTTAGGAGTGATTTGCATTAGGGCAAAAATTAGGTGCTCACAAATATTACTACTTAATCGATTATAAGAATTTAATAAAACATTTCCAATATTTGAATTTCTCATAAACAACTAACTCTGAATATAAAAGTAGAAATGTAGAAGACAAGACCAAAGCATCGGGGTGTCACTAAGTCATGAGCGTCTAAAACTATGAACTAAGATATATAATTGTCTAATTGTCAATGATCAAAGGAGTAAGAAGGTCCTACAGATGCTAGCAGCTACCTTACAGTCTCAAAAGATAGCCGGCCTGAACTTAACGATCGTCGCGCTTTAACTCACCTGGATTTATACATAAAGTGTAGAGTGTAGTATGAGTACAATAGACTCAGTAGTAATAGAAATAACTAAGGAACTGAGTAGTAGTAACAGTCCAATTATTTCTTTTCAAAATTTAAAATGAACAGGAATAAACAGGTAAATTCCATATATCAACAAATGCTACAAGGAAGTTAATAGGTAAATGCAGCAACAACAAAATTGAATGAAACCTCACAACAATGTCATTCCATCACTCAACACTCGGCACTCGGCAGTCGCACTCAGCACTCATAAACATTCTCAATAGGTAGCGGCGCTCACTTAGTGTGTACAGACTCCGGAGGGGCTCTTACAGCCCAAGCTCTATGCACGAATAACTCACGTACTGCACGGACTCACGTGCCATAATATCAAATCTCTAATCATCACGGACAACTCACGTGCTACACGGACAATTCATGTGCTATGGTTTCAATACCTGGATCCACACGGACAACTCACGTGCTATAATCAAATGTCTCACAACAAGTCATCGACCTCACTCAGTCATTTACCTCTCTAGTCTCTCAACCCTCAACAAATCAGGAAACACAGTCCACATCAAGTATCACAGAATATCAGCAAAATAATAGAGACTGAGGTAAACATGTACAATAATTTCTATGACTGATTGCAAATAATATGAGCATGAATAAAGCCTAAGCATGATCTCAAACATGAAGGCAAACAAGTTCAACAACAAGTAAATACATAAACACAGATAATGGCCATTGGGCCTCACAGCCTCACGGGACGGACCAAGTCTCAATTCCTCGCGGTATACACCCACACGTCCCTCACCTAGCATGGTTATCAGCTCCAAACAGTCAGATGATATCAATTTCTCTAGTTGTATACCCTCAAATCCAGAGTTAAAACTGTTACTTACTTTAACGTCGTAAAATCCTACTCCGGGATGTCCTCATCCCTCGACTCAGTCTCCAAAAGTTCTGAATCTATCCATAATCAAAATAATACTATCAACATATGCTAAAGAATCGAATTCTACAAGAAAAAAATACATAAATACGCCAAAATTTTGAAATCGGCCAAACCCCGGCCCCCGGGACCACGTCTCGAAATCAGTCAAAAATAGAAAAATTAGAAACCTCATCCTCTCCCAAGTCTAACCATATAAAATTCTTCGAAATCCGACTTCGTTTGGTTCCTCAAAACCTCACTTAAAACTCTCCTAAACTCATGCCCTAACTCCCTCAATTTTACCCTAAACTCCTATAATTTTCATGACTAATCAGTGGAAAAACATCATAAGCACGCATATATAAACCCAAGCGGCTTACCTCACTGATGTCTCGTGATTCTCCCTTGAAAAGCACTGCGCTAAGCTCAAAAACCGTTCAACAATGGTGGAAAAAGGGAAAATATTTGCGAAGTGTTATTTATGTAGGTTCTTCCCAGGGGTTCCGCACCTACATACCCCTTTCTCGCACCTGCGGACTCGCATCTGCGGTCCCAGGTGCGCATTTGCGAAAATCACTTAACCAACCAGGCTTCGCACATGCGGCTGCCCCTTCGCACCTGCGGGCTCGCAGGTGCGACCTCACTTACGCACATGCGCTTAATGTCCATGCCTCCATTTACGCATCTGTGATAGGCCCTCCACACATGCGATCATCGCACATGCGGCTTCCCATCCGCAGGTGCGGCCACACCAAAAGAATTACACCAGCAGATTTTCAGCAATTCAAACTTCACAAATTCGATCTGTTAACTATCCGAAACACACCCGAGGCATTGGGGACCTCAACCAATAATTCAAACAAGTCATATATCACTACCCGAACTTAGTCGAACCTTTGAAACACAAAAACAACACCAATTCAACCTCAGATTCAAGCCTAAGAACATCTAAACTTCAAAAATACGCCAATGACGCCGAAACCTATGAAACCACGTCCGAATGACCTCAAATTTTGCACACACTTCATAAATGACACTACCAACCTAATCCAACTTCCGGAATTACATTCCGACCACGATATCTAATTTTCCACTGCCGACCAAAATCGCCAAATTTCTAACTTTCGCCAATTGGAGGCTAATTATGTCATGGACCTCCAAGTTACCTTCCGGACACACTTCTAAGTCTAAAATCACCCCACAAAGCTAATCAAATCATAAAAATCCCATTCTGAATTCGTTTACTCATAAGTCAACTTCCGATTGACATTTCTAACTTAGCTTTCTAACTAAGAAATTAAGTGTCTCATTTCACTCGAAAACAACTTCGGATCCAAACCTACCAACTCGATAAAACTCAACATAGTTGAACAACACATAAAGAAGAAGAAATGGGGGAACATGTCTATTACTCTCGGAACGACCGGCCGAGTCGTTATATTCTCCCCCTCTTAAACAAATGTTCGTCCTCGAACGAGTCTAGAAACATACTTGGAGTCTCAAATAGGTGTGGATATCTGTTCCGCATCTCCCGCTCGATCTCCCAGGTGGCCTCCTTCACGGGTTGACCCCTCAATTTAACCTTCACTGAATCTATGTCTTTTGATCTCAACTTCCGGACCTGTTGATCCAAAATGGCCACTGGCTCCACATCATAAGTCATATCACCCTCCAGCTGAACCGTGCTGAAGTACAAAATATGGGACGGATCACCAACATACTTCCGAAGCATGGAAGCATGAAATACCGGATGCACACTCGACAAGCTGGGTGGAAAAGCAAGCTCATAGGCCACCTCCCCATTCCTCCGAAGTACCTCAAATGGATCAATAAATCGACGACTCAACTTGCTTTTCTTCCCAAATCTCATAACACCTTTCATAGGTGAAACCTTCAGCAATACCTTCTCCCCAACCATGTATGATACATCTCGAACCTTCCTGTCAGCATAGCTCTGCTGCCTAGACTGCGCTGTGCAAAGTCGCTCCTTAATCAATTTCACCTTATCTAAAGCATCCTGCTCCAAATCTGTACCCAAGAGCCTAGCCTCACCTGGCTCAAACCAATCAATCGGAGATCTACATTTCCTCCCATATAAAGCCTCGTACGGAGCCATCTGGATACTAGACTGATAGCTATTATTATATGCAAACTCCGCGAGTGGAAGAAACTCGTCCCATGAACCCCCAAAGTCAATAACACAAGCGCGCACCATGTCCTCTAATATCTAAATAGCGCGCTCGGACTGCCCGTCCATCTGGGGGTCAAATGATGTGCTCAGATCAACTTGAGTACCCAATCATCACTGCACGACCCTCCAAAACTGAGATGTAAACTGAGCACCTCTATTTGAAATGATGGAAACCGGAACAACATGCAAGCGAACAACCTCTCGGATATAAATCTCAGCTAACAACTCTGAAGTGTAGGTAGTACAAACAGGAATGAAGTGTGCAGACTTGGTCAACCGATCGACAATAACCCAAATAGCATCGAACTTCTCGAATTCCGCGGGAGTCCAACTACATAGTCCATGATGATCCACTCCTACTTTCACTCTGGAATATCCAAACTCTGAAGCAAGCCACCCGGTCTCTGATGCTCGTACTTAACCTAGTGACAGTTGAGACACCGAGCCACAAACCCAAAAATATCTTTCTTCATCCGTCTCCACCAATAGTGCTGCCTCAAATCCTGATACATCTTCGCGGCACCCAGATGTATGGAATACCGCGAGCTGTGGGCCTCCTCAAGAATCAACCCCCGAAGTCCATCTATATTAGCCACACATATCCGACCCTGCATCCTTATCACACCATGATCATAAATAGTCACTTCCCTAGCATTACCTCACCGGACCTTGTCCTTAAAAACGAGCAAGTGCGGGTCATCATACTGACGCTCCCGGATATGGTCGTAAAGAGACGACCTGGAGGCTACGGGAGCCAATACCTGACAAGGCTCCGAAAGATCCAATCTCACAAGCTGGCTGTCGCGCCCCCTTTTTCCTCCCCTCTCGGATCAGTCAGGGTTTTTGACATTATTTGGGACAACTCATTTCCTTTTGGGATAAGGGATGTATGGATTTGAAGAGTCGCCACCTAACAAATTAAGGTGCGTTAGGGCACCTCTTAAGGGTCAAAATAACACTGATTGGATAACCAGAGATTAGGTAAGGGCTTGAAATTACTCCAAGGGGAAGGTGTTAGGCACCCCTCAAAGTCCACAACTCTGGTTCCCGGCCAAACGAGCTTTGTGAATTTAACCAAGTTGAAAATAGGCAATCAAAGCATACACATGTAGACAAATAGTGGTTTGAAAAGATTCATAGTCTAAGCATACATATGTAATAAAGTTTTAAAAAGATTTATAGTCTAAGAACATATATTTAAAGGATAGGGGAGTCCTAAGTATTTTATCCTATAGGATAACATCAATGCAATGCCCGGTAATCACTCCTTAGTGAGGGGCTACACGTGGCATTAGCGCACCGGTCATCATATCCACATCTATCCTTTACCCCACCCCTTAGAGATTATTAAGCGAGTTTATTTAACAAACTCTAAGCGTGTTGTTAACCGTCCCTTTCTTGTGGTCCTAGAGGAGCTTAGGACCTCTAGATGTAGCAGTTCTAGACAAACCCCTAAGGTTTTAAAAGGGTAAAATTCTAAGAGACATGCAAGAACAAATAGGACTTAACAACTAAGTGCAGGAAAGCAGTTACGAGGCTCAGATTTACCTCCACAAATAATGCACATATTTAGCAAGTCTTAAACACAAACAAGAGTAGTTTATTAGACATGATCCTAAGACAGGACATCTAAGTGGATCAATGCATAGAAATATGCAACTTATTTCATAAACTCATAAGCAGGGCACTAATCAGTTTGCCTACTAATTTTTAAGCCTGTAAATCTTTAAGTAGTAAACACAATCAAACAGTTTTCCAGTTTTATGAGAGTGATCACCTAAGGCTTGTCTAGGCATGGGATTGTGCCTGATAACTACCAGAATTGTTAAAATAGTTCAGAGGCCGTTTTACCTAAAACATGTTGTTCTAAGTGATGTAAATTTGAGAATGCAGAGATTGTTACCAGTTTTTTTATTAATAATAGACATGGAAATTATACGTGAGACCATTTTATACCTTTTCATGAATCAACAGTTTGAACTAGGCGTGGTTAAGCAAATGCACACGAAATCCCATAGCATGGTATATTATATGCACATATAGATGCAAAAAGGTTAAGACATAATTTCAGGACACACAGAATCCCTAGAGCATGATTTCTACAATGCACAAAGAGTTACAGAGTTGTTAAGCATGATTTATGAATGCACGTGTAGCAGCAGTTTACATTGTTTATCCTAAGAGCAGGATTTCTAAATGGCAGGCGTAAACGTGGATTAAAGATATGTTGTATATTAAAGCAGTAAACGTGAAAGCCCTAAAGACATGATATTTAATGCAGATTTGGCATGGTTTGAATGAACATGTTGGTCCTAAGCATGGATTCTAATGTAGATATAGGGAATGTAAAAGCCTAAGGCATGATTTCTACCCAGTAACATTGATAAAACTACATAGCTACCCCTCCCATTTCACTAGCCAACCCCAATATCTGTTTACAATAATTATTACAAACCAATAGTTGAGTGAATTACATAAATAGATAAAGGAAAAGAAGAAGTTAAACTATAGGGAGCCTGAAGTAGGCCCAAATGCACCAAACTGTCCATAACCTCAAATACCAAAGTCATAGCCTTTATCATGTCCGGGTGTATCAGAGTTCCCTAAGGACCTCAAGGATCCCGAGCAGTGCTCACACCCAGACTTCATAACCAGAACTGAGCAAGTGCAGTATGGAAGAGCCAGCCCCCGTGCATCAGAGTTCAGAGGGTTCTCACAGGGATCCCAAAGCAGTCACACACTGGAGGGGCAGAACTTAACGACCTAATTTTAGAGTAAGAGTGCTTGACATAGTTTTGAAAAGGTTTGATAGGAAAACAGTCTTGAAAAGGACCAGTTGAGATAGTTTTATAAAAGTATGAAATGGTTTAGTGGTAAAATAGTTTGAACAAGAGTAGGGTAATTAAACAAGCAGTAGATTAACTACAACACAAACAGGTTCAGCATACTCAAATCACAGTCCTTCACACAGGGGTGATGGGAGTTGGGGACACATAGAGCATATGTAGTGAACATATAACAGACATGAGCATAGAAATTCTTGTAGGGGTTTATGGGACTAGGGGATAGCTAATGGTACCAACACAGTATGAATTTCAAAACCAATATAGAATCAGACAACTTAGGGTAACAAAATTTCTTTGCAAAGAAAGGTTCATACTAGAGACCAGACAACATAAAATAGAGCAGAGTCAGGCTAGGACATGTTATAAAGGGATTAAACAAATTCATAAACATGCTGATCCTAAGTTGAATTAGGACAGAATTAATATGCTAAGTGAAGCAGTAATGTAAACAGGTTAATAACATGTTGAAAAGCTAAGCAACAGACAGAAGTAGGCTGATGATTAGTAAACTAAAGCAGTACGTAAACACATTGAGTTTGGGACTTGAATTTTAAAATCAGAACATACCAGTAAAGAGAGTAAACACAAAGTGAAGAACAGGAAAATGCAATAATTAGCCTTGGCTTGCAGCCGGCTAATTCAGTAACAGTAGCAAGTAACAAAAGAAAACAGAAGAGCTTTTGAGTGTATGAGAGATTGGTGAACTAATGTCAGTTTTCGTGTAGAAGACTGTAAATAGAATAGTATATATAATAGTTTGAAAGCTAGGAAAATAAGGTAAGAGTCAAAATGTTTAGTAATTATAGAACTTGGAATCAATTAGAGTAAAATCAGTCCCAAGTCTTCCCTTAATTAAGGGAATCAGTTCAAACGGTAAAGAACAAGTAACAAGTAAGGAAAGAAATCATATAGCTGGAGTATAACAACTAAAGAAATAATTCAAACACAATAGGTACAAAGTAGGCAATTAGGGCTAGGTTCATGGAGTTCTAATCAAGGAAATAATAGTAAGAAGCAATTAACAGTATAATCAGCCACATAATAAGGCAAGAAAATAATTTAGAAGCCGAAAATCAACACAGGATATCATCACAGGAAATCAGGGATTCAAATAAAAATAGTACTGAGTAAGGAAAATTAGTACAAATTTCTGTCAATAAAAGAAATAGGCATAATATAGGAAGGAAGAATCAAATCAGAAACCCTAATAAGCACAATAGGGTAGAAACCACAGAAACGCAGAACATATTCATGAGAAACAAACATACATACAAATCAAATGAACAAATCAGCAAAGACAGACTCAGAATCCAAGACTAAAGCCAAAAGAATTAGGGTTTTTAACATAGTTAATCAGGTTAAAGGGAAAACTTAAATAAAACCGTTTAAACACAATAAAAATCATGAAATAGCACTTAACATCAGAGAAAAAGTTTTTTTGGAGAGAAGTTAGGAAACCCTAGTTATGCAGACGAAGAGACGCTTTGAAAAATCAGAAAGATTTTCATAGAAAACTAGTAAAACAACTCAAATATACTTATATCGGTTACAAATCTAAAGAGTCAAGAGATAAATTAGGGTTCTGAGAGAGATAACCCAGAGATAGAGAGATTCCGGCTTAGAAGCCATAGATTTAGTGATAAAATGTTAAGATCTTACTCAATCGGGCCATGGTGGCCTGAGAACGACGAGAATAGGCCCAAGGGGAGTGAGGGAACAACCACTAGTCCCTTGAGGACCTCAGGGTAGCAAGATTTCCAGCGATGAGGAAGCCATTGAGGCTAGGGGTGGTAGTAAACAACCATTGTTACCGGCGAGCAAGCAACCGACGAGTGGAAGCCATGGTTAGGCAGAGGGAGTTTGAGAGAGAATGAGGGAGTGATGGCGGGTGAGTGATGAGAGAATGAGGGTTTGGAGGTAGGTCGTTTAGGTTAATTAAGGTAAGGTTAAATCCGGGCCGTTGATCAAAATTGATCAACGACCAAGATCTAACCAGAATTGGGTCAGATAATTTAGTGGATTGGGATGATTTAATTAGGGAATTTGGGCTGGTTTAAATAGGTTATAATTGGAATGAAATGGGGCTATTTTTCAAGTTAGTTTAAAATAATTTATAAAATAGCTAGTAATTTTAAAAAATGAATTTCATGCGTAGAAAATAGTTTAAAAAGATTATTTAGTATTTTAAACACAAAGGACAAATTTTGGTAACAAATAGTACAAAATTATATGCTTGGGCTATAATTTCAAAGTTATTGCAATTATAGCCAAAGAGATGCCAATTTGGATAATTATGAACTTGATCTTATTAGGACCATGAACAACAAATTGAATTAAGGAATGCTCTTGAAATTATTTGTGATGCAATTTTATAAATTATTTATTGGAAATAAAATATTGTACAAATTAATAAAATTGTAGATAAATTATGAAAAAATATCAATTGCTAGTAATGCATGATTTTTGAGGGTATTTATGCAGTTAAAAAATATTTTGGTTGGGTATCAACACTGGCCCGCTAAGGCCTCTCTCTGCTGCTGGAAGATAAGCTAAACTCCCCAAATTCTCTGCCCGACGACTCAGAGCATCGGCCACCACATTGGCCTTACCCGGATGATATAGAATAGTCAGGTCATAGTACTTAAGAAGCTCTAACCATCTCCGCTGATGCAAATTAAGATCTTTCTGTTTGAATAGATGCTGCAGACTGCGGTGATCAGTATAAATCTCACAATGAACCCCATACAAATAATGACGCCAAATCTTCAAGGCATGCACAATGGCTGCTAATTCAAGATCATGCACCAGATAATTCTTATCATGAGTCTTCAACTGACGCGAGGCATAGGAAATCACCCTACCCTCTTACATCAAAACACAACCAATACCTACCAACGAAGCATCACAATACATGGTATAAGAACCTGAAGCTGATGGCAGAACTAACACTGGAGTCGTGGTCAAAGCAACCTTGAGCTTCTGAAATATCTCCTCGCACTCGTCCGACCACCTGAATGGAGCACCCTATTGGGTCAATTTGGTCAAAGGAAAAGCAATAGAAGAAAACCTCTCCACGAAGCGACAGTAATAGCCCGCCAAACCACTCTTAATCTCTGTAGCTGTGGACGGTCTAGGCCAACTCTGCACCGCCTCTATCTTCTTCGAATCCACCTGTATACCCTCAGTGGACAACACGTGTCCCAACAATTCTACCGAACTGAGCCAACACTCACACTTGGAGAATTTTACATAAATCTTCTCCTCCCTCAATCTCTGCAGTGCAATCCTCAAATGCTGGGCATGCTCCTCCTGGCTATGAGAGTACACCAGGATGTCATCAATGAGAACACAATAACGAAAGAATCCAAATATGGCTGAAATACAATGTTCATCAGATGCATGAACGCTGCTACGACATTGGTTAGCCCAAAAGACATCACCAAAAACTCATAGTGGCCATAATAGGTCCTGAAAGCCGTCTTAGGAATATCTGAATCCCGAATCTTCAGTTGATGATACCCGGACCTTAAGTCAATCTTAGAGAACACCCTCGCGCCTTGGAGCTGGTCAAATAAATCATCAATACGAGGCAAAGGATACTTGTACTTGACTGGGACCTTGTTCAGCTGCCTGTAGTCAAATACACATTCTCATGGACCTATCCTTCTTCTTCACAAATAGAACCGGCGCACCCCAAGGTGACACACTAGGCTGAATAAACACCTTATCTAGGAGTTCCTGAAGCTGTTCTTTCAATTTTTTCAACTTCGGTGGTGTCATACGATAAGGCGGAATAGAAATGGGCCGACTTCCCGACATCAAATCAATACCAAAGTCAATGTCCCTGTCATGTGGCATGCTCGACAGGTCTGCAAGAAATACATCCAGAAAATCACGGACCACTAGAACAGAATCAATGATGGGAGTCTCTGCACTAACATCCCTCACAAAAGCCAAGTAAGAAAGACAACCCTTCTCAACCATACGTTGAGCCTTCAAATATGAAATCACCCTACTAGGCACATAATCTATAGAACCACTCCACTCTACTCTCTGAAATCCCGGCATCGTTAAAGTCACGGTCTTAGCGTGACAATCCAAAACAACATGACATGGAGATAGCCAATACTTGCCCAATATCACATCGAAATCAACCATTCTAAGCAACAACAAATCCACTCGGGTCTCCAGACCACCAATAGACACCACACATGACTGATACGCACGGTCTACAATAATAGTGTCGCCCACAGGAGTAGATACATGAACATGTGTAACTAATCACTCACGTGGCATATCCAAAAAATGAGAAAAGTACGATGAAACATATGAATATGTAGAACTAGGGTCAAATAATACAGAGGCGTTTATGTGACAGACGAGGACAATACCTGTAATCATAGCAACTGAAGCAATAGCGTCTGGCCTGGCTGGGAGGGCATAGAAATAGGGAAGACCACCCCCTGCTCTGCCTCCCCCTCTCGGGCGACCCCTAGCTGCCTGGGCTCCACCTCTAGCTGGCTGAGCTCCATCCCTAGCTAGCTGAGCTCCATCCCTAGCTGGCTGAGCGGGTGGTGGAGGAACTAGTGCTGGTGTCGGCGGCCGAGTACTCTGATGTGGAGTCTCACCCGACAACCTAGGGCAATATCTCGCAACGTGGAAAAAATTCCGTCACTCAAAATAACCCCTCCTCAGACGATACTGCTGCTCCTGATGTCCAAAACAATTACCCGAAGATACTTGAGTGGACCGGGCATGATGAGAACCCTTCATTGGCAATTCACTAAATGATGACTGACCCTGCTGATGATTGTGAGAACCATGGCCAGATGATGCACCACAGTGAAATGGACAAGCTGACTGAGCCTGCATGAATGGACAACCTCTGCCTTGCTGGAACTGACCTCCCTGAGTAGCACCACTAAATCTACCCTGACCACGAGGCCTCTTAGCCTCTCTCTCGATACTCTCTTGACCACGAACCATCTCAATCTGTCAAGCTATGTCGACAACCTCGTCAAAGGTAGCACCAGATACTCTCTCTCTGGTATAAGCAATCGAAGATGATAACCGAGGCCATCTATAAACCTCTTGATCCTCTCTTATTCTGTGGGAACCAACCAGATCGCATGATGAGCCAACTCGGAGAACCACATCTCATACTGGGTAACAGACAACTCACCCTGGTGAAGCTACTCTAACTTCCTACGCAGCTCCTCTCTGCGGGACTCAGGTACAAACTTCTCCAGAAAGAGAATGGAGAACTGCTGCCAAGTAAGGGGGCGTTGCGACAACCGGCCTACGCCTCTCGTAAGCCTTCCACCAACTAAGTTCAGCCCTAGAGAACTAGAAAGTAGTGAATGAGACCCCATTGGTCTCCATAATACCGCAGTTCAAAGCATCTTATGACATTTGTCGAAGAAACCCTATGCATCCTCACCCTTAGCACCACTAAATGACGGAGGTTGGAGTCTCCCAAACCTCTCTAATCTGCGCTGCTCATCCTCTGGCATAACATGAGCTACATAGTTCTAAGCAACTGTAACCGGCTGGGCTAGAGATGCCCCTGATATCTGATGTCCCTGAACAACCTGCTCAGGTGTGCGGACGGCGGGAGTCTGGGTGCCTCCCCTAGCCTTAGAAGTAACTGCGGCCGTAGTAACTGAAGCCACTTGAGCAAGGCCCTTGCACACTGATAGAATCTGGGTCAGGGCCTCCTAAAGGGCTGGAATAACTATAGGCACAGGTGGTGCCTGAGTTGGTCTCGTCGGAACCTCTACCTCCGGGACCTGATCCTGAACAGGGACAACTAGGGGATCTGCAGGTGATGCCCCAACTGATGCTCTGGCGGTGATTCCACCCCTACCACGGCCTCAGCCTCTCGCGGCCCGAATTGGTTGCTGTCCCTCTTGACCGGTAGCATGAGTCCTCACCATATGTGAGAGAATGAAATAACAAATGTTTAGTTACTAGAATTCACAAAACGCACGACAAGAATCCAAGAATGTGAAATTTTCCGAAAGGTTCCGCAACCTCTCGAAGATAAGTACAGACGTCTCTGTACCGATCAACAAGACTCTAGTAAACCCGCTCATGACTCGTGAAACCTATGTAACCTAGCCTTTGATACCAACTTGTCACGACCCAAAATACAACCATGGTCGTGATGGTGCCTATCGTGTTACAAGGCAAGCCTACTTCCAAAAATATTACTACTAAATCGATTATAAGAATTTAATAAAATATTTCCAATGTTTGAATTTCGCATAAACAACTAACTCTAAAAATAGAAATGCGGAAGACAAGCCCCAAACATCGAGGTTTTACTAAGTCATGAGCGTCTAAAACTATGAACTAGGATATATAACTGTCTAACTGTCAATACAGTCCAAAAGAATAAATGATAAAAAGAGTAATAAGGTCCTCCGGACGCTAGCAACTACCTTGCAGTCTCCAAAGATAGACATCTTGTACTCAACGATCATCGCGCTCTAACTTACCTGGATCTGCAGGGTGTAGTATGAGTATAACCGACTTAGTAGTAACAAAAATAACTAAGGAACCAAGTAGTAGTGACGAGCTAAGAAGAACAGTCCAATTATTTCTTTTCACAATTTAAAATGAACAGGAATAAACATGTAAATTCCATAAATAAAAAAAATGCTACAAGGACGTTAACAGGTAAAATGCAGCAACAACAAAAGTGAATGAAACCTCACAACAATGTCACTCCATCACTCAGTAGTCAGCACTCGGCATTCACACTCAACTTTCAATACACACTCCCAATAGGTACCTGCGCTCACTGGGGGTGTACAGACTCCGGAGGGGCTCCTACAACCCAAGCGCTATGCACAAATAACTCACATGCCATAATATCAAATCTCTGGATCCGCACAGGCAACTCACGTGCTACACGGACAACTCACGTGCTATGGTTTCAATACCTGGACACGCACGGACAACTCACGTGCTATAATCAAATGTCTCACAACAGGCCCTCGACCTCACTCAGACGTGTACCTCTCTAGTCTCTCAACTCTTAACAAATCAGGGAACACAGTCCATGTCAAGTATCATAGCATATCGGTAAAATAATAGAGACTGAGATAAACATGTACAATAATTTATATGACTCAGTGTAAATAATGTGAGCATGAATAAAGCCTAAGCATGATCTCTAACATGAAGGAAGACAAGTTCAACAACAATTAAATACATAAACATAGATAATGGCCATAGGGCCTCACAGCCTCATGAGACGGACCAAGTCTCAATCCCTCGCGGTATAAACCCACACGCCCGTCACCTAGCGTGGGTATCAGCTCCAAACAGTCACATGATATCAATATCTCCGGGTTTATACCCTCAAAGCCAGAGTTAAAACTGTTACTTACCTTAACAGCATAAAATCTTACTCCGGGATGTCCTCGCTCCTCGACTCGGTCTCCAAAAGCTCTGAATCTTTCCATAATAAGATTAATACTATCAACATATGCTAAAGAATCGAATACTGCAAGAAAAACTACATAAATAGGCCAAAAATCCAAAATAAGCCAAAACCCGACCCCCCGGGCCTCAAATAAGTCAAAAATGAAAAAAATTAGAAACCTCATCCTCTCTCGAGTCTAACCAAATAAAATTCGTCGAAATCCGACTTCGTTTGGTCCCTCAAATCCTCACTTAAAACTCTCCAAAACTCAATCCCTAACTCCCTCAATTTACCCTAAACTCTTACAATTTTCATGGCTAATCAGTGGAAAAACATCATAAACACGCGTAAATAAACCCAATTGACTTACCTGACTGATTTCTCGTGATTCTTCCTTGAAAAACACTGCCCTAAGCTCAAAACCCGTTCAACAATGGTGGAAAAGGGAAACAATTTGCAAAGTGTTACTTATATAGGTTCTACCCAGGGGTTCCGGACATGCGGACCCCTTTCTCGCACCTGCGGACTCACACTTCGGTCCCAGGTACGCATCTGCTAAAAGCACTTAACCGACTAGGCTTCGCACCTGTGACTACCCCTTTGCACCTACTGGCTCGCAGGTGCGACCTTACTTCCGCACCTGCACTCAATGCCTAGGCCTCCATTTCTGCATCTGCGATCATTGCACCTGCGGCTTCCCATCCGCAGGTGCGGCCACATCAAAAGAATTACACTAGCAGATTTTCAGTTAACCATCTGAAACACACCCTCGGCCCTCGGGAGCTCAACCAATAATTCAAACAAGTCATATATCACTACCTGAACTTAGTTGAACCTTCAGAACACCCAAAACAACACCAAAACACCAATTCAACCTCAGATTCAATCCTAAGAACATCTAAACTTCCAAAATTCGCCAATGACGCCGAAACCTATCAAACCACATCCGAATTACCTCAAATTTTGCACACACGTCATAAATGACACTACGGACCTACTCCAACTTCCATAATTCCATTACGATCCCAATATCTAATTTTCCACTTCCGACCAAAATTGCCAAATTTCCAACTTTTGCCAATTCAAGCCTAATTCTACCACGGACCTCTAAATTACCTTCCGGACACACTTCTAAGTCTAAAATCACCCCACGAAGCTAACCGAATCATAAAAGTCCCATTTTGAATTTGTTTACTCATAAGTCAACTTCCGGTTGACATTTCTAACTTAGCTTCTAACTAAGAGACTAAATGTCTCATTTCACTCCAAAACTACTCCGGACCTAAACTTACCAACTTGATACAACTCAGCACAACTAAACAACACATAAAGAAGCAGAAATGGGGGACGAGGCTATAACTCCCGGAACGACCGGTCGGGTCGTTACACATATGGATTGAGGCGACGTGGGATTGCCGTGGGTATGTGTATGTTGAGATAATATAGTAATTCGAGGGCTCTAGAGATGAACGTTTATTTAAGAGGGGAGAATGTAACCCGATTGATTGTTTGATCATTTGCATATTTGTTCGATTGTTCGAGGCTATGGATAACTTTATATGATTTATTATGACTTGCGTGTATTATCAGTTTCAATTTTTGAGCGGTTCAAGATTTATTTGGAAGAATGATTCTCATTTTAGAAACTTTAAGTTGGAAAAGTTAACCTAGTTTGTCTTTTACTTATTTGATCTTGGATCGAAGTTTTAATGGTTCTGTTAGTTCCGAATGGTGGTTTTGGACTTAGGTATATGTATGAATGTTGCTTTGGATGTTTCTAGGTTGTTTAGGTTTGCATTGGTAAAAGTTAGAAAGTTGAAGGTTGACAGATTTGACAGGGAGTTGACTTTGTGGATATCGGGTTCAGATTGTAGTTCCAGGAGTTGGTATAGGTTTGTTGTGTCATTTGGGACTTTCATGCAAAATTTGAGGTCATTACGAGTTGATTTTGATGTGGTTCGACATGTGTTGTGGACGTGGAAAGTTCATTAGTTCAGTGGGCTTGAATTGAGGTGTGATTCATAGTTTGATGTTGTTTTGTGTGATTTGAGGCCTTGAGTAGGTCTGTGTAATGTTTTGGGACTAGTCGGTGTGATTGGATGGTGTCCCGAGGACCTTAGGTATGTTTCAGATGGGCTATGGGTCGTTTCTTCATATTTTGGATTGTTGATGGCTGGTGCCTTATGTCCTTCTTCATGATCACGAAGAGGAAGTTGCGTTTGTGTAATGTAATTTTGCAGATGGCAACTTTTCTTCTCTGCGTTCGAAGTGCTAGGGTCGTGATCTCAGACATGTGGGGAGCTGACTTATCTTATTCGTGTTGGATGGTCGCAATCGCGATCACATAGTGGCAGGTATTGCTGGAGAAGCCGAGTTCTTTGGTCTTTGCGTTTGTGGAAGGGTCCTGCGTTCGCGTTATGTGTGGTTGGTTCATCGCGTACGCATTCCAGGGATCGCGTTCGCGTAGTGAATTTTTGGGCCAGTGCTGATTTCATCTTCATGATCGTGATGGCTTTTCCGCAATTGCGATGCGTTTAATTGGGAATATTTATATATCAAAGACTTTAAAACATAAATTAGTGATTTGAGGTCGGAATTGGATGATTTGGTATGGTAGGACTCGTATTCGAATGAGATCTCGGAATTTGTGAGTTTTGTCTGGTTCTAGGGTGCGGGCTGGAGTTGACTTTTGATTTTAGTTAAAGATCGAACATTTTTATTCAAAATCATTTATATGACTTTTATTTATGAGATTGAGTTATTTTGGCTAGATTCGAGCCGCCCGGTGGTTGTTTCATCCAGGAAGGGCTTATTAGAGGATTGATTTAGCTTCTTTGAGATAAGTATCTTGCCTAAATTTGTGTGGGGGAACTTTCCCGTAGGATTTGGTCTAATAGCATTATTTAAATTATGTGAAAGACATGTACATGAGGTGATGAGTGTACCGGGGCTTATATGTGAAAATTGACCTGTTTAGATTATTAGGTAATTAATATGCTTTTAATTGAAGTTGTTGTTATATGAAATATTTTTCATTGTTGAGTTGTTTCCCATTTATTTTGTTGTTATTGAAATTTTTGTATACATTGTTGTTGATCCATGGTCTATGCTTCATTGTGATATTGATATTATTATTTTGGCAATATTGTGTCATATATAAAAATTTGTGGGGATTGATTGTTGTTGTGCGGGGCATAAATGTGGCATTTCACTATTGTTGATTATGCAAAGTGATACGGGTAGCTATTCTATTACTTTTCGAGAGGAATGATACTGGTGGCTATTGTGTTATTGTCAGGGCAGAGCGATACGAGAGGCTATTGTGATATTGTCAACGCGGTGAGATAAGGGTGTCTATATGAGGATGTTATATGATGTCCTGAGGGCGTGTTGTTGATGAAAGAAGAGTATTTTGGTTGCTGTTTTTGACTTACTTATGTGTGTCTTACATATTACGTGATTTGTTGTGTTACTCGGTGTCTCTGATATTACTTGATGATTTGAGCGGTGATAATACGTTTGAACATGCACATAATGTCCTATATCATTTATACCAGTCCATGAGTATGAAAGTAATGTTCATTGATCATGTACATGTATTCTTGTATATTTGCTTTCTCTGTGATGTGGTTTAACTGGTAGCCCATGACCACGCCGGACGAATTATAATATTGAACATGTGACCACACCGGATGGATTATGATATTGAGCATGTAACCAAGCAGGGTGGATTGTGATATTGATCCAGTAATCACACTGTGGGGTTTATGATATTGAGCATGTGATCACGGGCGAATTGTGATATTGATCCCGTGATCACGCCGGGACAGTGCCAGGCGGATTATAATATTGAGGTTGTGATCACGCCAGGTGAATTGTGATATTGACACGTGGGTTATCTGTGTAGCATGTGAATTGTCTGTGCAATTGTGATTATAATGTGGGTACGAGGTGTCATGTGTATATGATTTGTAATTTGTGACTTGAGATTTAAGATTATGTGGTGTGGTGCCTCAGGGTGACTCTTGTTGTAAATCCCCTGTCAATTTGATAATTAGAATTGTCATTGTTTTCCTTAATCACTTTCACTTGTATTTTATCTTTGCTTTGATTATTTTGTTGTTTTATCACATGATTTCTATTTGTGTCATTTATTTACTTTATTTTTCATTGCTAGCTTTATATTGATATTTTGCACTGATTACTTGACTAGTGAGTATCATGAGTTGAATCTCGTCACTACTCCACCGAGGTTAGTCTTGATACTTATTGGGTACCGACCGTGGTGTATTCATACTACGCTTTTGAATATTTTTGTGTAGATCTAGGTATTGGAGCTAGCAGATTCAGGTGGTGAGAGCTTCTTGATCACGAGGAATCAAGGTAGAGCTGCTTGATCACCGCAACCCTTTGGAGTCCTTTCCTTTTAATTATACCGTCAACTCTTTATTCGAACAATAATGTATATTTTATTTTGAGATAAATTCTATGTATTCAATTAGAGTTCATGACTATGTAATACCAAGTCTTGGGGAATTTGTTGTGATTATTGTCGCGTAAGCTTGTATCACCTTTATTTCTGTAGTTGTTTTAAATCAGAATTCATTATGTCATATTTAATTGATTTAAGTGTTGTAAGTGATCGACTTACCTAATTTTAGAGACTAGGTGCCATCATAATTCTTAAGGTGGAATTTTAGGTCGTGACAATGAGTACAATAAAAAATAGTAATATCATAGAAAATGATTATAAACATTGTTAGTGACGTATTTTAATTTGATGAAGTATGAACTTTATACCTGAAGCAATAAGGTTCAATTAAAGTAAATCATTGCATGACAAGAAATCTGTTTAAGTATTGCGACATTCTTGAAGTGATTTAACAACATTTAGCATAAGTTCTTTTTAATTAATTTCATTTTATCCTTTGATTGTGCCATATATATAAATGAGATGAATATATATATATATATATATATATATATATATATACACTTATCAAACTAATCTTCACACATATTCAATGTGAGTAATTACATAATATTTACACAATTGAAAGTTATTACTTTTGGTACGCATTCTATAATATTTGAGGCAAAATATTTTGTGCACGGTGCGAACAAAGAGATTAGTCTTACGTAAAAATATAAATACAAAAAGCACTATAACTATCACCCTCTATGTATCTGTATTATCTATCTATCTATCTATCTATATTATTATGCCCTTAAGTATTTGTATAATTTAAGGATATAATTGTAAATTATTAAATGATGGAATTCTTTTCCAATTTAAACAACACATACACCGACCCTACAAAGACCATCCTACTTGGATCAGAAAAACACGTCTATAAATTTCTTTTAAAAAAAATTTGTTCTTCCTAATTACAACATATACGTGATGTTTGTGGGAGAATATTAGATTCCTACTTTGAGAGATTTCTTTCTATCTTATTCACAGTAGGAATTTAAAGAACTCTTTTTTACCTTTTTATTGTGTAAGGAATTTCATATAAATTTTATTCATTCTTGGAAAGTGATTTGTTTTTATTTACTTATGAGAATTCTTTTTTACAAATACTAATATTTTTTATTCGAATAAAATATCACGATTCCTTCTTGAATAGGCATTTTTTCCTTTCACGATAGGATATTTGGAGAGTTCTTCGATACCTTTTATTTATTTTGTTAGGAACTTATGGAATGTAACATTCACGTTCTTTTTAACTAGAGATTGAATTGATCGGGATTGGAGTTAAATTATTTTCTAGCGTTAACAATATAATTTTCTTTTGAATTGTATAGTGGAGAATTTATATTTTAATTAAATATAACTTTTGTAACAATTGAAATAGGACAACGTGCAACAAAAAAGGCCAAACAGAAGGTATAAAAGACTAAATGCCCTTTCTATTTTTCGTTTCTTTGTTGCTAATATATCTTGAGTTAATATGATTTTCACATAACTGAATCGTTAAGGCTTAATTAAATCAAAGAAAATATTGAGTCAAAAAAATAATCTTAGTATTGTTGTATTCTTTAAGTGATTTTACAACTTTAATTGTATAACTGTTTAATTCCATAATATTTAAATCTTTTTTGCCCTTTCACTATGCCAAACCATTATTAATTTGTTCATTCGGATTTAATATTATATCTTTTTTGTTCTAAGGAAACAAATTATTAAACTTTGTACATATTAAATTATGTATATATTCCGTTGCAATTAATATTAGAATATTATGCAATTGAAAGTTTATTATTTTTCTATGCGTTTCATAATATTTGACATAAGATATTTGTGCATCGCACGAACATAGAGACTAGTTATTATAAAAACACGAATATTAGAACGCTAAATATTAAGTGATAAAAATATCCTCATAAATATTGATAACTTTTAAGCCCTTTGGAAGCTAATTTATCTTTCTATGAAGCAATGTAACGTTGGATACAATTGTAATGTCGAATATAATTCTTTTTTAACTCAACTTCATCGCCTCCCCATGCTATAGAGGATAGATTTCTAATTCTTTTAGGACATCAAAAACTCCATGCGAATTTGTATAGTACAAGATAGAATCCTAATTCTTTTGTCTAAAGACTTCAAGTCAAAGTCTAGGATAAAACTTAAGGAGACTTATGTACCTCAATTATAAGTCCTATTGGATAAAGACTAATTGTTCATCCATATTAGACACCAGTATATGTAAAGATGAGATATGCATATTGAAGATCAATTGGTTCAAGAATTCGTAATAGCTGCTGCCGTAGCAGACTTCAAATAATTTTTGGGTCTCAAAAGCTGTCAACAATTTCAAATTTTGACGTTTATCATGTCTCTTGCTATCTCCAAATAATTTTGACGTTTAGCTTCAGAGTTTGCACACAAATAATCTAGGTATGAATGATACCAAGCAATTTTTATCTAAACCTTTTGATATAAAAGATTTTGGTGAAGTTTTTTTTTTGTTCTTGGAATATAAATTAAAAGGAATATATCTCATGGTTTGTTGAGTTTATCATCACATGCTTATACTTAGTTAGGTCTGCTCTTTAATAACATTATGGTATGCTTAATATCAGTTTAACATGTCGCTTCCTCTTTTTTTTTTGGGTCAATTATTATTTTTCTCTGATTTTGAATCAAATCAATCGTTTTCTTACCTTCAACGTGATCCTTTTTTTGGGTCTTTCTTTATATCTTTTGTTATCACTGATTAATCTTTTATAGTGGCGATTATGATTATGATTTATATTATTAAACACTAGTAATTGTTTCGTTGGTTTTATTTGTACTAAAAATGTTTATCAATATTTGTCAAGTTTCTCTCAGATTTGATGAACAAGAATCTAACTGGGAGCCGGCAATATAAATGTTCTATGTTAGTTGGGTGAAAATAGTGTTCTTATTGAAAAATCCATGTCACACTATGTGTACCTAATAGTAATAAATCCATGTCACACTTTTTGTTTATTTTAAAAAGAAAAAAACAAAAGAAAAGAGGAATCGAACACTAAGTATATGGCTTATATATATGTATTGAAGAACCAAAGGAACAAAAAACATTAATGAACAAATCTATGTTATGCTTAAATACGGGGTTTTAATTAATATTTGGCAAAAGATATTTCTCAAGATATTCGTGCAAAGCACGAACATAGGAACTAGTAGTTAGAAAAAAAGTAATGGATGCGAAAAATTGCAGAGAAGTTAACGAGCACTGCAGGTACGGTTTTTGGTAAAAAATCGTGACGATTACCAGGTTTTTTATTCTCAAATGCTGAAAATCTCCGCATGCTGTCAAGATTTGTGACAAAATCTGGTGATTGCTACATTTTTCACGACCGAACTATCACTGGAGCCGTGAGGGCACCAAACACTACATGCTAGGCCAGCCAACAGTTCACATAAGAACTAAGCATTTGATAAGCATGGTTTATTAAACTTAATAGCGGAAATATAATAATGATCTACTGAAAACAATAACAATACTTACAACGAGTACATAAGCACTACTGAGTGTCAATAGAACAGTAATAAGAAAAATAAAGGAAAGAGAGTCAAGGTCTGCGGACGTCATAACAGCTACCAGTCTCCAAATACTCGCACCAATACAGATCTAGCAATCACTACGTCTATATGTACTTGGATCTGCACACGAATTGCAGAGTGTAGTATGTGCATAATCGACCCCATATGCTCAATAAGTAACAGAATTAACCTAGGGCTGAAAGCAGTGACAAGCTCAGAAAAAGATAGTCAACCAAATAAACGACAACACAGATATAGTGATGACAATAGGAATAAGTAACTCACAGTAATTAACATAATTTGCTCGTTCGTATTACAAGAATTTAGACACGCTTTCAAGTATAACAATTAAAGCCCAACACTGGTAAGAACTTGTCAGTTGCATCTAGCACGAAGAATGATACATCTCTATGCCTACGTCAAGTATGTTTGTCAAATGGATAATTTCATGGTGGTATCCCCAGACTCCTCACTCTCAACATACCCAAGCTGTTTGTCTCAAATGCCCGCCTCATCACACACACAATCACTCAGCACTTTAGGGGTGCCTGGCATCATTGCACCTCACCAAAGTATGTGTATATATCACTGTGCTTGCGCTCACTTCTAGTATGTCAGACTTCGTAAGGGCAGATCCTACCCAAGCGCTAATCAAAAGCCAATAAAACCTGTTGCGGCGTGCAACCCAATCCACATAATAATAAACATAAACATAATGATAATAATAATAATAATAATAATAATAATAATAATAATAATAATAATAATAATAATAATAATAATAATAATAATAATAATAATAATAATAATAATAATAATAATAATAATAATAATAATAATAATAATAATAATAATAATAATAATAATAATAATAATAATAATAATAATAATAATAATAATAATAATAATAATAATAATAATAATAATAATAATAATAATAATAATAATAATAATAATAATAATAATAATAATAATAAAACCAATATGGTCTGCTGCAGCGTGCAATCCGATCCATAATAACACTCTTAACACGGCTCTAAGACCCATCACAGTCATCAATCTCTCAAATCTCAAGGGCTCACAATCTCGTATCACTCAGCCCAACAACTCCACATATGGAACAACAATGATAACATTCGATGTAACAATGGATTATAAATAGAGACTAAGATATGACATGCCAATAAAAATACAGTTAAATCAGATAACTCAAAACAACAAAAATAGCCTTATCAGGTATCAATTAAATAACCGCATAGCCTAAATATGATTTCGAACATGAATCATGACTCAATTAATCTAATAAGTAGCAATTACACGAATAAAACACAAGACTTGATAGCAACATAGTACAAAAGTCAACCCATATGATGATTACAACGGTGCACACCCACATGCCCGTCACTTAGCATGTGCGTCACTCTAACACAACACAAATAATAAAACACATCAAACTCACAAATCCCGAACACCCATTCCTATACAAGTGCAACCATACAAATATCGTCCAATTTTGGCTCCAAGTCAACCTTCAAATCGTAAATTTTCACTTTTGATAAGATTTTACAAAATCCCCAGATTCTCTACTTTAAATCCTCAAATAAATGGTAAAACCTAAGATGGAATCATGAATATTGAACACATATGAGTCAAAAATACTTACCCCGATCCAAATCGTGAAAATTCCCTTTAAAATCTTCCAAAATCGAGCTCTAAAACGCAACCTATGATGTAATAATTCTAACCATTGAATTGAGATTTAAAAGAGTCCGCCCAGCCATTTCACTTCGCAAATGCGGAAAATGTCTCGCGTTCACGAAGAACATGTCTCACCAGCTGCTGATTCCTCTTCCGCGAACACGACATCTCATTTGTGAACGTGATGGCCAACACCCTACAGCTATGCGACCGCGTTAAAGTCCTCTCTACCGCGAAGAACAAACACCTGACATCTTCAGGACCTCCCTTCCTTCTACGCGAACGCGCCTCAACGCTCACATCCGCGATGAACATGCACCAAAAATCTTCACGAACGCGTCCAAATCTTCGCGAAAACGAAGAACAAACGACCACCTCCAACATTAACTTTACGTGATCCCTTCCTTTACTTCGCGATTGCGAAAGTGGGAACCAAAAGCATAGATTTTTTTGTAGTTCTTCAAAGTCCAAAAATGAATCCGACAACCATCCGAAACACCCTGGGGCCCCTAGGACCCCATCCAAACATACTAACATGTCCTAAAACACAATACGAACATGGTCAAAGCCTCAAATCACACCAAACAACATCAAAATAACGAACCACATCCCAATTTAAGCCTAATGAACTAATGATCTTCCAACTTCTAAAACTGTTGTCGAACCATATCAAATCAATTCTGATTGACCTCAAATTTTACAGTCAAGTCCCAAATGACACAACATACCTATTTCAACTCGCAGAACCACAATCCAGACCCGATATCAATAAAGTCAACTCTCGGTCAAACCTCTCAACCTTCCAAACCTTCAACTTTCCAACTTTCGCCAATTCAAGCCAGAACGAGTTACGGACCTCCAAATTAGTATCTGGGCGTACGCCTAAGTCCAAATCACCATGAGAAGATAATTGAACCATCAAGACTCAATTCCAAAGTTGTCTATACAAAACTCAAACTCCAGTCAACTCTTTTAACTTAAGATTCCAACCTTGAGACTAAGTTTTCCAGTTCGCGCTAAAACATCCCTGAAACTAAATCAACCACCCCACAAAGTCACATAATGATACGCTCAAATTACACCTTAAAATAGTGTAAAGAGATCGATGTAAAATATAGTAACCCAACAAGGTTGGGGTCGAATCCCACATGGAATATGCGTGAAAAGTTTACTTGAGTAGTGTGAATCTTAACTTAAATCGTATTTCTATTCCATTAGAGTAACCAAAGTATCGTAATTGATTGTGTGGTAATTTAGTGAAATAGTAACAAGTATGATTGATTAACGTTGTAATTAATTTGATTAACTAAACCAAGGTTGTGTCCCCTTAAATGAAGTGTAACGCTATCGGTGTTAATATGATATATTTCTAATGGAAGGTTCTTTAGATATGCAAATGATTTCTAAATGACTACCCAATATTTTTCAATAGTTGGGTAGTATTTCCTCTTTATGATTTTTCCAAATATAAAAGAGTTGCAATTAAGAGTAATCAATTAACGCCAAATAAAACCCACTTATTCCTAAGTGATTCTATTAAACAAGGTTTAAAGCCTTGAGTCTTTGATATTTACTTTTACCAATCCTAACTCACTTTTCCAAGTAAAGAAAGAATTTAATGGCACTTGTTAATGTTTGCAACCACCAACAATAAATGAAGAATGAGAAATAAATATATATCAACCAACCATTATATATATATATTCAATGTTAAATACCCATTAACATAACACCCATTTAGGGTCTACAACCTTAGTATTTAAAGCTAGCTACTCATGCTAAAATACAAGAAGATAAGATTAATAAGTGTCATAAAGCTTACAAAAGTGCAAGAATCTTCACTCCTAAAGCTTCCAAAAGATGAGAATATTGAAGGCTTAGAATGTTGCTCTAAAATCAGACAAGAATGACTCAAAAAACCCCAATAAATCTATTTATAGTGGGCTAAAACTCGGGGTCAAAATCGAACAAAAATGCCCTTCCAGATCAAATATGCGACCGAATTTCTGTCGCATAACAGACATGCGGTCCACATTATTGACACGCCCATCGAATCTTTATGTCACGACCCGAAATCTCACCATCGGGACCGTGATGACGTCTAACATTGAACCCGCTAGACAAGCCAACGTTACCAGTTATTCTAACATGTTCCTTTATTATTTAGCATTTAACAGTGATGTACAAGAACAATTACAAATCAAAGTGCGGAAGAAGTGAAATCTAACAACTTAAGTAATTAGTATTACAAAATCCTTAATAACAACTCCCAAAATTTGGTGTCACAATTTCACGGATTGTCTATGATTGCTACAAATAAGGGTCTGAATAAACAAGGTACTACTGACTCAGAAATACGTAAAGACAAGAAAATAAGTATGATAGGAGGTGACGCCAAGGCCTGCGGACGCCTGTAGGACTACCTCAGTGTCTCCTGGTGGACTGAAGTAAACCTCCTCGATCAGTGTCCACTGGGTCCGGTACCGAGATCTGCACAACATAAAGAAGTGCAGGTGTAGCATCAGTACAACCGACCCCATGTATTGAGTAAGTGCCGAGCCTAACCTCGGTGAAGTAGTGACGAGGTTAGGACACGACAAACAATATCACCTGTGCAGTTTAAATAAAATATAACAAAAATAACGGCAGGAAATAAGCAGTTAAGTACAACAATCAGGGGAAATACATGCTGGGGAAAAGGGGTAGCAAATACTGAAATGACAGAACGAGGCAGCAATTCAAATATAAAAAATATCAACGAGGATTAACAACACGAAATAAACAAGTGAAAAGAATCGGCACGGCATGTCCCCTCGTGCTAAAATATCATAAACACGGTACAAAATGTCCCCTCGTGCATAAAACATCACAATCACGGCACGAAATGTCCCCTCGTGCATAAATAAACATAACTTGGCACAGAATGTCCCCTCGTGCATAAATATCAACAACACGGCACGGAATGTCCCTCATGCATAAATATCAATCACACGGCACAGAATGTTCCCTCGTGTATAAATAAACATAAACACGGCACAGAATGTCTTCTCGTGCATAAATAACATAAACGTGGCACAAAATGTTCCCTCGTGCATAAATAATATAAACGTGGCACCGAATGTCCCCTCGTGCATAAATAACATAAACATGGTACGAAATGTCCCCTCGTACATAAATAACATAAACATGGCACGTAATGTCCCCTCATGCATAAATATCAAAAACAACAGTTTGGCAAGAAAATCAATAATAAGAAACCATAAATGCAAAGGAATAATTAACGGAAATAATAACGTCCCGGCAAGGGACACATCTATAACCAATCCTATACAAGTGTATAATTTAACAAAAATATTTCTCAACCGATCAAATACTCAACAGTATTCACAACCAAGAATATCCCTCAAATGAATAACTGCCAAATTGATATTAAACACAATAAACCTTAATGAAAATCACATAATTACTCATATTCGACTCACAGGCATGCTTGACCACAACATATAGGTACTCGTCACCTCGCCTATACATTGGACATGGAATAAACACGTAGCAAATAAGACTCAACACCTATTCCCTCAAGCTAAGGTTAGGCCAAACACTTACCTAGATGCCACGAACACAATTCAAGCCTCAATTACCGCTTTACCTCTTGATTCCACCACCGACTCGCGCGTATATAGCCACAAGTTACTTAATTATATCAATAAATTCTAAATGAATCAATTCTAATGCATGGAAATGAGTTTTCTAAAGTTTTCCCCAAAAAGTAAAAAATCGACCCCGGGCCCGCTCGATCCAAACCCGAATTCGGACCAAAACCCGATTACCCATTCACCCCCAAGCCCGGATATATAAATGGTTTTGGAATCCGACCTCAATTTGAGGTCTAAATCCCCAAATTTCAATATTCTTAGGTTTTACCCAAAATTCCCAATTCCACCATGAAAATCCTAGATTCTATGATGAAATCTTGTAAAAAGAAGGTAAGGAGTAAAGAAAATGAGTTAGAAATCACTTACCAATGTTTTGGAAAATAACCCCTTATGTTTTTAGGATTTTAAAAAATGAAAAATAACTGAAAATCCCATTTAAATATACCCCCCTCAGGCCTCCACCGCGGACCGCACAAAAGGGGAGTGCGGCCGCAAAGGCCCTTCCAAGGACCGCACAAAAACGACCGCGGCCGCAAAGGTCCTTCCGCGGGACCGCACAAAAACGACCGCGGACCTCGCTGGCGGGTTCTGAGATCTGACTTCTCTGACCTGCAACAGTTATGTTATAAGCCTAAAAACATCCCGGGACCTATCCGAAACTCACCCGAGCCCTCGGAACTTCAAACCAAATGTGCACACAACCTTGAAAATATCCTACGGACTTATTCATGTAATTAAATCACCAAGATAACATCATAAACATCGAATTAAACCCCAAATACAATGAAATTTCTCAAAACTTCTTTAAACATCAAATTTTGCATTTTAGGTACGAATCACATCAAATGGGTTCTGTTTCTTACCAAACTTTACAGACAACACATATAAATCATATCGAACCTGTACCGGGATTCGGAACCATAATACGGGCCCGAAACCAGAATTTTCACATAACATTTCACTTTCGAAAACCTTTATATTTTTCAAAAAACCATTTCTTTTAAAAATTCATTTCTCGGACTTGGGACCTCGGAATTCCCAAGTTCCATATTTTCCTACGGACCCTCCGGGACCGTCAAATCACAGGTCCGGGTCCGTTTACAAAAAATATTGACCAAAGTCAACTTTATTCACATTTCGAATTCAAAATTGCTTATTTCCTCAGTTTTTCACATCAAGGCTTCCCGGCTACACGCCCGGGCTGCACACGCTAATCGAGGTGAGATAGAGGGAGGTTGTCACAACCTTGGGACACAGAATTACTAAAGATACACCGGATGACCTTTTGGTCATCACAATCTCCACCTCTAAAACAAACGTTCGTCCTCGAACGGACATAGAAAGGTACCTGAATCGGGGAAAAGATAGGGATATCGGATACGCATATCGGACTCGGACTCCCAGGTAGCTGCCTCAACAGGCTGACCTTTCCACTGAACACGGACCAAAGGATAACTCGTCGATCTCAACTGACAAACCTGCCGGTCTAATATGTCTATCGGCTCCTCCTCATAAGTCAAATCCTTTTCCAACTGGACACTGCTGAAGTCAAGTACATGAGAGGGATCGACAATATACTTCCAAAGCATAGATACATGAAACACCGGATGCACGACTGATAAACTCGGTGGGAAGGCAAGTCTGTAGGCCACCTCTCCTACCTTATCAAGAATCTCAAAGGTACCAATGTACCTAGGGCTCATCACGCCCTTCATGGGCGACACCCCAAGAAATACTCGTTCTCCTATCATAAATGCCAAATCACAAACTCTGCAGTCTACATAACTCTTCTGCCTGGACTGAGATATACGAAGTCTATCCTGAATGATATTCACCTTATCCAAGGCATCCTGAACTAACTCTGAACCCAACAACCTAGCCTCTCCCGGCTCGAACCACCCGACTAGCGACCGACACCGCCTACCATACAATGCCTCATAAGGAGCCATCTGAATGCTCGATTGGTAGCTGTTATTGTTAAGGGAAAAAATTGGTCCCATGAACCTCCAAAGTCAATGACACATGCCCGCAACATGTCCTCCAAGATATGAATAGTACGCTCGGACTGTCCGTCCTTCTGAGGATGAAATGCTGTGCTTAACTCCACCCGTGTGCCCAACTCACGCTGAAATACTCTCCAAAAATGGGAGGTAAAATGAGTACCTTGGTCAGAAATAATAGACACGGGAACACATGCAGGCGAACAATCTCCCTGATGTAGATCTTTGCCAACTTCTCTGAAGAATACGAAACTGACACACGAATGAAGTGTGCTGACTTGGTCAGCCTATCCACAATGACCCACACCGCATCAAACATCCTCTGAGTCGTGGGAGCCCAACTACGAAATCCATGGTAATACGCTCCCACTTCCACTCGGGAAGCTCAATCTGCTACATAAAACCACTGGGTCTCTGGTGCTCGTACTTAACCTGCTGATAGTTCAGACGCCGAGCTATATATGCCACAATATCTTTCTTCATCCTTCCCCACCAACAATGCTGTCACAAATCCTCGTACATCTTTGTGACGCCCGAATGAATGGAATACCGGGAACTATGGGTCTCCTTCAATATCAACTCACGAAGTCCATCAACATCAAGCACACAAATACGACCCTGCATCCTCAAAACTCCATCATCATCAACCGTAACCTGCTTGGCACCTCCGTGGTGAACCGTATCCCTAAGGACACATAAATGACAATCATCATACTACCGGTACCGAATGCAGTCAATCAATGAAGAACGGGTCGCAGTATAAGCCAAAACACTCCTAGTCTCTGAAACATCCAATCTGATGAACCGATTGGCTAAATCCTGAACATCTAAAGCAAGCGGTCGTTCCCCGACTGGTATATAAGCAAGACTACCCATGCTGACTGACTTCCGGCTCAAAGCATCGGCCACCACATTGGCCTTCCCCGGATGATATAAGATGGTAATGTCATAGTCTTTCAACAGATCCAACCATCTTCTCTGTCTCATATTCAACTCTTTCTGCTTGAATAGATACTGCAAACTCTTATGATCTATGAACACCTCACAAGACACACCGTACAAATAATGCCTCCAAATCTTCAGTGCATGGACAATGGCTGCTAACTCTAAATCGTGAACTGGATAGTTCTTCTCATGAACCTTTAACTGACGTGAAGCATAAGCTATAACCTTGCCATTCTGCATCAACACTGCACCAAGTCCAACCTGTGTAGCATCACAATACACGGTATATGGACCTGAACCTGTGGGAAAAACTAACACCGGTGCCGTGGTCAAGGTTGTCTTGAGATTCTGAAAGCTCGCCTCACACTCATCTGACCACCTGAACTAAGCACCCTTCTGAGTCAACTTGGTCATCGGGGCGGCAATAGATGAAAGGCCCTCCACAAACCGACGATAATAACTTGTTAAGCCCAAGAAACTCCGAATCTCTGTAGCCGAGGTGGGTCTAGGCCAATCTCTGACGGCTGAAATCTTCTTGGGATCCACCTGAATACCCTCTGTTGACACCACATGACCTAGAAATGCAACCAAACTCAACCAAAACTCACACTTCAAAAATTTGGCATACAACTGAATGTCCTTCAGAGTCTGGAGGACGACTTGAAGGTGCTGCTCATGCTCCTCTCGGATGCGGGAGTAAATCAAAATATCATCAATGAAGACTATAACAAACGAATCCAAATAGAGTTTGAACACTCGGTTCATCAAATCCATAAAAGCAGCTGGGGCATTTGTCAACCCAAATGACATCACCAAGAACTCATAATGCCCACACCGAGTGCGAAAGGCTATCTTAGGGACATCAAAATCCCTAATCCTCAAGTGATGTTAGTCAGATCTCAAGTCAATCTTGGAAAACACTGTGGCCCCCTGAAGCTGGTAGAATAAATCATCAATCCTCGGCAAGGATACTTATTCTTAACAGTAACCTTGTTCAATTGCCGGTAAACAATGCACATTCTTATTGTGCCATCTTTCTTCTTAACAAACAACACTGGCGCACCCAAAGGAGAAACACTAGGCCTAATAAAGACTTCGGATAGTAAATCCTGTAACTTGTCCTTCAACTCCTTTAACTCTAGCGGGGCCATATGATATGGCGGGGTAGAAATGCGCTGAGTGCCCGGAGTCAAATCAATGCAAAAGTCAATATCCCTGTCGGGTGGCATACCCGGCAGGTCAACAGGGTATATCTATGGATACTCACGAACAATGGGAGCATACCCCATAGGAGGAACCTCGGCACTAGAATCACGAACATAGGACAAATAGGCCAAACAACCCTTCTCGACCATGCGACAAGCCTTCATATATGAGATAACTCCGCCAGAAGGATGACTAGGAGTCCCCTTCCACTCCAAATGGGCTACTCCCGGCAAGGCCAAGGTCACAGTCTTGACGTGACAGTCCAGAATAGCATGATAGGGAAATAACCAATCTATCCCCAAAATGACATCGAAATCAACCAAATCTAGAAGTAAAAGATCTACATGGGTCTCAAGACCACCAATAACCACTAAGCATGAACGATAGACTCGATGTACCATAATAGAATCACCCACCGGTAGATACATATACAGGAGTACTCAGGGCATAATCAGACAAGGAGCAAAATATGAGGACACGTAGGAAAATATAGACCCCGGATCTAACAAAATCGAAGCATCTCTGCTTGTTGGCCCATGTCACTGAATGGGTTTTGAAGATTGACAAAAGGTGTGAAGTTGAACCAGGTCCATCATAGAATACACATATGAATGAAGCAGTTGGAACACGAATCATACAAGTCTAGGAGATATCAGTGATTGCTGAGTATCAAAGAACTAAGAGAATGTCTCCTAATACAAAAAGGTTGCAAACTGATAGAGATGACAAAAGTTGATTTCAGCTAGGACAGAAATAGAGGAAGGAAGTTGAGTTACAATCAAACTCGTTTACCAAGGAAGAGTTGGATCAGAATTGAATCATGGACTCAACAAACGGACTCTATAAATAATCAATGTATTACTGCTGAAAGAGGTGACGCACAAGTACTAAAGTGAATCAAGATCTGAAGCAAAAATTCTAGAGATATTTTGCGAGCAGAATTGTTATGCGATACAAAAGCTACCGTTCAACTAGAAGAAATAGTTCCATTATTTGTGTATTGAGTCTAGTTGATTGTAGTAGGAGTTTTAACATTGTATCCTTTCAGCTTACTTAGAAGTAATTGTANTTTGAGAAAATCCTACTGAGGAGTAGGTCGTGGTTTTTTCACCTTTTGAGCCAGGTGTTTTCCACGTAAAAATCCATGTGTCTTTACTAATACTGCTTAATCATTCCGCAAATAGTAGTAAGTAGTATACTAAGAAGAACCAGGTTCTTCTTATTAGACAACACTCAAAAATTGGGTACTGCACAATTGACTTGTAATATTGTGTAGTATTGAAGTCTAAAACATCAATTGGTATCAGAGCAAGTTATCCTTGAAGAGGCTAACACCTAGGAAAAGATCAAGATGAGTGCACCACCTGGGAACTGGGAAGGTCAATCAACTGCAAGGCCACCACTCTTCAACGACCAGTACTATTCTTGGTGGAAGAATAGAATGAATGATCACCTTATTGGAGAGGACTATGAACTCTGGGACATAGTCACTGATGAACTACTTGCAACAATGAAGAAAACTACTGAAGGAGTAGATGTGTCTAAGACTAGGGCTGACTGCACAACTGAGGATCTGAAGAAATGGGAGAAGAATGGCAAGGCCAAGAAGTGGATAGTGTGTGGACTAGGCCCAGATGAATACAGCAGAATCCAAAGCTGCACCACTCCCAAGGAAATCTGGGATACTATACAAGTGGATCATGAAGGAACAGCTCAAGTGAAGAGGTCTAGAGGTACATTTCTATACTCTCAGTATGAAAAATTCACTATGAAGGAAGGAGAAACAATTTAGGAGATGTACACAAGGTTCACAACCTTGACTAATGAACTCAAGTGTCTTGGAAGAGTCATCTTTGAAGAAGACAAGGTTGAGAAGATTTTGACAAGGGTTCTGCCTATCTCCTGGGAAAGCAAGATAACTGCCATCCAGGAATCCAAAAATATGGCAACCCTTAGACTAGATGAGTTGATTGGCAACCTTACTGCTTATGAACTCAGAAGGCAGACCATGAAAATGGATGCCCCAAAGAAGGAAAGAAGTCTAGAACTAAGGATCACAAAGGGAGAAGATCTGGAAGATGATGAGATGGCCATGATCACCAAAGAATTCAGAAACTTTCTCATGAGGAAGAAAGGCATCTCTAGAGAAGAAAATTTCAACAAGGCAAAGGCTTCTGAAAGGCCAACTAATGAGGGATGCTACAAGTGTGAAAAAACTGATCATCTCATCAAGAACTGCCCCCAGTGGGAAGTAGAATGGAGGAAGGAGAGATATGAAAGAAAGAACAAGAAGAAGGAACTGGCCCAACCCAAGAAAACTACTACAAAGGTTATGGTTGCTGCTTGTGGGGAAAGTTTAGATGAAGAATCAGAAGATGGTGAGGCAGAAGTTCAAGCTCTCATGGCAATTGGAGAATCTGATGAGGAGACTTATGAAGAACCACAGGTAAGTATCTCACACCTTAAAACAAAAATAAAGTTTCTATCTAAGGAGAAACTATCTGAGTTGCTACTTGACTTTATTGATGATTCTGAGGAGACAACTAAAGAGAAAGATCAACTATCTAAAGAGTGTGAAATGCTGAGAACAAAATGCATGGACCTGGAAATAAGGGTCAGTGAATCTGAAAAGAAAAACACTTTCTTGATGAACAAGGTTCAACCACTCGAAACTGAGATTCTAGAACTAAAATATGAAAATTTAAAGTTAATACTAGGTAATTGATAACTCTCATTCTAAGTTAGAAGAAGACTTAGGTAAACTGAAAGATAAAATGTATGCCAAAGATGAGCATATAAGATCTCTTAAAAAAGAACTTAGCAAAGTCAAACATGAATTTGATAGAACACGTAAGTGGAATAAGTCTTCTGATGCTTTAATATGGCTCCAAGAGAATCATAGTAGCAA